>CAODLS010739896.1:0-13569 GCA_948243855.1 Flueggea neowawraea
GCTTTTCTTCTTGGCAAGAATTTTTTTCTGTTGTAATTTTTTTAGTTATCCCAAAAGCATGTTAATTTAACAATAAGAAGATTAATCTTATAATTGTTTAGCATTCAAAAAGAAAATTAAATGCAATATGTGAAAAAAAAAAGTTTCATAAAATTTGTCATATATTATAATCAAATATATTCTAATACTCACAGCTGAAGATAAAAAACCTTTTTTTAATTGGTTCGACCTTTTTTTCAATATTTACATTTTAATATCCATTATAAATATTTGTCAATTTGTCTCACTAGAGTCACAAATATGTGATTAATCTATAATCTAAAATATTATATTTTTTTCAAATTATATTTTAATAATTAAAAAAATTGACATTTAAAATACAAACATAAAAATGACTAAATTCTAATAAAAATAATAATAATAATTTATAAAATAATCTATTATATAATACGCGTATCGCGCATAAATGTATACTAGTTATTATAAAATATATTCCCTCTTGCAAGCGCAGAAACGGTCGAGTTTTACACTCGCTCTCTACAGGATACACGATACTCGACCGTTTCTGCGCTGACTATTAGTAGCAGGAAAGTGAGCCAATTGTCAAACTAAAAAAAATAAAAAAACGAAAGGAGATATTAGAGGCATAGCGCGTGACGGTGCACGAGGATAAGGTAACGTGGCACTAACAGCTAGCAGATTTCATGGGCCCACTTTTTTGTGGAATAGAAAATATTTAGTGGTAAAGTCTTAAATATTTATGAAAAGACAAGAAAAACCTCAATGTATACAGAGGTTACGCAACTATTAACAAAATTGGAACTTCTCCTTGCACTAAATACAGTTCAAATTTTATCCTTAATTTTTTTTTTATAAACATTTATTCTCTTGATGAAATGGGTTAGTTCATATTTGGTCCCTTAATGAGGCGAGCTACTTGGAGTTCCGATCGGGAATAGTTTGTTTGTGTATGGCTTAATTAATAAATAAGTCAGAGTTAGAATTTGATTCTAAAGTTTAATTTAGGACAAAATCCATGGCAGTCCATGAGGTATAATGTAATCTCTTTTTCGGTCTCTACTCATTTTAAAATAGTCGTTTCGCTCTCTTACTCTTAACTCTGTTAGTTTTATTTAACAGAAAAGGCAAAAAACAATTACCCTCGATTTAAAATATATTTCCTTACTTTAAACCGAACCAAACTGAATTGATCTAACTCACCTCAACACCTTAAAACCCAACCTCATAGTCCAAAAAACCAAACCCATTCAGAAATCTGATATCAACTCAACTACATTCCAAAACCAAAACAAAAATTTTAACCCAATCCTAAACACCCAGCCGAACCCATCCATTCCTTTTTTTCCCCTCTCTCATGAATCCGAAACCCACCACCATCAAAACCAAAACCAAAAACTAAAAATTTAACCCAATCCTAAACACACAACCTGAACCTACCCATTCCTTCTTCATCTCCCATCACCACCCTCCTTATCTCTCTTCCCGCTCTCTATCTCTTCCTATCAACCACCACATCAGTCTCTCTCCCCTCTCAACAGCACAACCTAGAGCCACAACCACCGTTACTCTCCTCTCACTCTTCGTCACACTCCACCAAATCAGCACCATCATAGATCTCGCCTCTCTCTTCCTCACACTCATACCCGTCTCTCTCTTCCTCACATTCCACCAAACCCACCACCACAGTCGCATCACATAATTTTCTATTTAGTTTTGAGAACTAGATTTTCAGTTGTTAGCAAGAATAGGAAATTTTGGGAATTGAGACATTACTATCAATCTTCTGATTAAAACCTTTCATTTCCATTAGTTTTCCAAGGATCTTAACCAATAAATTATGTTAATTATGTTCATCGGCAATTGTAGAGCATGCTTTCTTAAAAAAAAAGTTTCAATATTGTTGAAGAGTTATGAAAAAAGAAGAACCTTGCTTGAAACTTGTCTATTTGGATTTTTTTTTCTTAAAAAATGGCGTCTGATGTTCTAGATTTTCTAAGAAAATATTTTATAATTTTGCATATTTTTTATTTCATAAACAAAGCTCTTATTTCTTTTACCTTTTTCTCATGTGTTGTCTCTATTTATCATGGAGGAAAAATGATCTAGTTGGTTTGGATTATAAAATATCATGGAGGAAAAATGAAAAAGTATTAATGGAGTGACAGAGAGAGAAGAGAGAGAGGAAAGGAAGAGAGATGAGAATTAGTGGAAGAGAAAAAAAGAGTGAAGTGGTCTTAAGAAATTATTTATTGATGAAACCACATGTCACATCAGCAAATATAGTGTGACATGTTAAATAAACAAACAGAGTTAACAGACATGGAGCATAGCGGTTATTTTAAAACGAGTAGGAACCAATAAAGAGATTACACTATACCTTAGGGGTTGTCATAGATTTTACCCTTTAATTTAAGTTGAGTTTGTCCGATATAAAATTTTGATTGTTAAACTCATAAATAATTTTGAAAATAAATTAATATATAATTTAATCGTACTTTATAGTTAAGTTCGATAAATATCCACAAAAGCTTACATAAAAACTTTTATATATGAATATTAGTTTTTAAATATAATATATTAGCTATATGGATAAGTTTATCACTAAGTTTGTGAACGACTCAACTCTTTTTTTTATCGGATTCAACTCTTTTATTATATAAATGAAATTTAAATAGAAATTAAAACTTGTTTATTAAATAACCGGAGTTCATGTAAAAACTCAACTACACTGCAACCCTAGATTCAACTAATTTCTCATTTATCATAAAAAATGAATGAGTCAAGCCAATAGTTAAGGATGAAATATTGATATAGTATTGATGAAGGACCGACAAGCTATATATGTTATCCTTTAGGGACTGCCTGGGGCAAAAGGCCAAATATGAGAAAGGAATAATCATGCCTGCCGTTAGCAGCATAGCGCGCCTCGTGATTCAGGTTCCCTTTCTTGCGAATCCGATGATTGGAGATCGGACGGTCCAGATTCTTCTCAGATTGCTTGACGATCAGATCCTCTTTTGGCAATTTTAACGGCTCATGATGCGCGCTGGACATAGTTGGAAGCACAACCCTGAAACTCCAACCAAAACAATTTTTTTATATACATTAATTTGGTCGGAATCGAACTTTCAACTTTTTAATATAAAAAATATATATTAGAATTATATAAGTATAAAAATTAAAATATAGTTAATTAATAGCTCAAATATTAAATTAAACATTTTAAACTGAAAAATATAAATTATAAGTACCAATGTCTAACCATTAATAAATTGTTATTTCTATTGCATCGATGCATGATAAATAATTAACAAATGCTCAAATATTCTAACTCTCATACTTGTATAATATATTTAAATGAAATTTATTTTCATAGTAATCAACAATGAGAGGTTGCGTATCACATGGATGATAAGTTATAATTGATTGCAAAAAACTATTTCTTTTCTCTATGAAATGTTTTTTTAAATGAATAATTATCTACGAAATGCTTAATTAAACTATAAATGAAAAGAAAACCATATTTTGAATTATTTTATTGAAATATAAGAGACTATTTAGTTAAGAAAATATTTTTCAAAACTTTTTAAAAAATTGGAATATAGAGATGGAAAACTAGAAAATCAATTCAAAACAAATGTTTTTTTCCTTCAAAGTAGAGTATAATTTTAATATTCTATTTTCTATGAAATAGTTGATTTCGAACACATAACCATATTTTCTAAATTTAAAATTTTATTTTTAGTTTTCACAAATGAACACATTTTAAATATCTTATGGTTTTAAAAAAAAAATAAAAATGAAAAAAAATGGAAAATAATTTTAGCGTGTGAATATATAATGAACACATTTTAATATTTTATTTATAATTTTTATGAAACAAAAACTCGCTTTATCCCCAAATGAACAAACGATTGGATATTAATGTTGTTGGAAGCAATTTGTGAATAAATTACATTAAATAAATTAGTATTTATAATGAGTATGTAAGTTGCAAGCGTGTGGGTCGTCCACTTGGTGGGTTGAACTTCAACTCAACTCACCGGTTCGTTTTTGTCTTCTTTTGCTTGACCTTTAATGCATAGTCAAAGCTATCCAAATTTCGGGCTCATTCTATTATTATTTTATATTTTTTCATATTTCACTGTAATTAATATGAAGCTCGTTTTTACTATTTTAAATATTTTTAGTGGTTTAACTTCAAAAAAAAATTCTATAAATTTACTCATCGGAAATCCTTATTTCCGTACAATAAAATTATGAAATCTATATTAAAGTGGAAAAAAAATTGGTTTAAAACAAGTTAGTTACTTATAAATCGTAGATTAGATCTTAAATTAGTAAATAAATATATTGATATACACGAAAGAATGTCGAATCGTTAGTCAAGTCCTACGAAATTCCAAATATCGGATAGTTGAGCAAATAAAAATATCAAATAGTTGTTTAAGTCTAATGAAAAATTTGCAAGACAAGAGGATGCTTCAGAGAGGGTCTTGAAACTATTACAAGAGCTCACTCCGATCTGTAAGCGATAAATTAGTATTTGGGTGGGTGAAAAGAGAGAGAAATGGCTAGAAAATGAAGTGAAGTGAAGTGAAGTGAATTGGCTGAGTAATGAGAAAATGGCTTACCTAGTGACTTCCCTGGTGGAGAATTTATATGTTGAGAGGATATGATATGTCAATTGCAAATTGGCCGCCCGTGAATAGTTCTTTCAGCGAGGGCACTTGCCTATGCTTGATACGACGGTTGGGTGGGTGCTCATTTCTGATGCGACGGTAAAACACATATTCATATTTGAAATTTGTTCTCCATATGTTGCGGTTCTTGTAGCCAGCTGTCTGATGAGACGTGACTTACGAATTACCCAGTACACCATATCATCTATGATCAAATATTAGAAATTATACATAGTAGTAAAACGCACTCAGTAATAGTTAAAGATCTCAAAAAGTATATTTATTGTTGAGTGTAATTAGTGGCAGAGTGAAAAATCGAAAAAGATGAAGTCGATGCTACCAACAAACAAACGGCAACTGATGACAACATGAGAAAAAAACTCCAAACCCAAAAGTGGATGTGGAATTAGCGGTAAGAATGATAAAAATCCTCCGGTAGAGTTGACCACTAAGTGTAACTTTATATAATAAAAATAACAATTTAAAAATAATAATATACAATAAATTATTTTTTTTAAAAAAAGAGAGTCGAAAATTATCGAAGGTATATAATATATAAATTTAAACTATCAAAATAAATATTTGATAATGAGAGAGTTAAGAATAGTATATCAAAACCCTATACGGCTAAACCAAATGAGAAAAGTCAACAGCAAAGAGCAGACAGTGGCCACACAGCCCGCAAAGCTACGAAGGCAGATGGCGGCAAAGTGTACATGTGATACATCTTTTTTGTATTCATAACTTTTCAATTTACCTCCTCCTTTTGCATTTTTTTTATAAGTCATTTTAATTACTTTCGTTAGAAATTAAATTTATGATTTTTTAATATTAAAATTTATCTTCTATTGTGCGTTTATTAAACTATATCGAAATCACTTCTCTCAATTGGCCTAAATTCAAGTAGTCAAGGGTTTATATAATATTATATAACTTCCTTTTTGTTTCATTCTCGTTTTGAGATTTATTGGGATGACTATGAGTTCCCACCGGTCTCTAAAGAAGTTTTCTTCTCCCCTGGACTATACTTATTGCCAAGGGAGTTTAATAAAAAAAAAAGAAAATTGCTATATAGAGGAATTAGCTGAACAATTATACTTTTTAGTTCAATTATATCATTTTACATTCAGAACAATTCTTTTGAGATATGTTCAAAAAATGTTTTAACAAATTTTACATTTGAAAAAATATATTATTCATTTTTATATTTAATTTTAATAGATTTAGTTGTAAATAATATATGCAGATTGTAAATGAATAAATTGTATAATAATTAAAGTAAAGTGAATGACATGTCTTTTAAAAATTATAATATGTTGAATATGTTACATATTATATCAATATGTTGAACACCAACCAATTTATTTTGTTTTATGTATAATTTATTTTGGTTATTTACCTCGGCAATATACTAATTAATTTAGCGTTAACAAGTTTGTGAAATATTTGTGCCTAAAACTAAAGTAACAACACGTCATGTGAAAAGAAATATGCTCCATTCGTTTTGCCATTTTCCCAGCATATTAGTTCATTTAGGTTCAATAGCTCTCCTATTGGTGTTTATTTGAGTGGGTTGGGCAGGGTGAAATGCCAACATTTAATTTTACACAATCATATTAAAATTATTGTTATATATTTTTAAAATTTATCATATAAATGATCTTGATATTAAAAAAATTCAAATAATATTTAAAAATTAATTGTCCTTGATGATAATTTTATGTATCAACAGCAATCGCTCTAATGTTTAATCCAAATAATTAATGGGCTTGTTTGGAATGAATAGCATTTAGCGTTTTTTATATTTAACATCTTCTTAAAAAATGTATTTTCTCTCTATTTTTTACTATGCAATTATTACAAAAACTATAAAATGTTACCCCTCCCAAACAAACCCAAGATCAAATATTAACTATTTTAACAGCTCTTCTAACAACAACAAAAACAACAACCGCTGTAAATATTGACAGTTAAATAAAACGAAGGATAAGCATCGCAAAAAGGGTTCTCACTTCTCATCCAACCCCTTTAAGCAAAACTTCTTTAAAAGAAAAAAACTCTCCCTTTTTTATTTTTGTTAATTTTTCAACAAGCTTTAAATTCCAATTCAAAATTCGTTAAAAAGCAGGACGGAAAAAATAGTTATTTATTTATTTCTCTGCGTTTTGTGTTACGAGAAAATGGACAGCTTCACAACCTAGTATGTTGCTATTCCTCCCTTCTCTCCTAACATGGCTGCATAAACGTATTCGACATTATTTTGCCAACCCGAACCACTTCTTCTATATATAGTCATTCTTCCCTACTTGGAGGTGAGGGTTTCACTTTGAGCTAATAATAATGCCTTACTAGTAATGAATGTGATAATATAAATAATATTCATTTTATGCTTTGAAATATCAAGATTTTGATTAAACATATACTCCCGTCTTGAATTAATAAGCTTATATTTTTTGTAAATCATTTTTTTTTGTTTTTATTGAGAATTGAATTTCCGATTCTTTAATATTAGAGACAATTCTAGTACCAATGAATAATAAATCCATTAGTGTAGGTTGATTTGTTTTTGTCCATTCCAAATTATAATCTCATTTTTTATAAATAGAAGAAAAGTAGTTTGATATGATGTATAATAAATTGCTCTTATTTGAGACATTTATTAATAAATTTTTATTAACATGATAAAATTTAGCTTTTCTCAAAAACAAATGTTGAGTTTAATTTAGTGAATGGGAATTTTATGGAAATAAATATAAAGTTAATGTTTATCAAATAAATTATTTCTTTAAATTATATGACAAAAAATGTAACGGGTTACATTAAACACAAAACAAATTTATTTTATCTTTTTTTTTAATTTACCCCATATAATAGGCGTTAAACATGATATGTTTGAGTTTCAAAACCTTAACTTTGTTGGTAAAGACGGTTCACAAGAATTGATTATATACTTCTCACGACCTAACTCAAGTTGTAACTTAAACTATTTATGAGATAGTTTTTTTTTATTGGCAGTATATAGTATTTTTAGCTGTTATAATTTTTAAAAATACGAGCGGTTTTTTCAATATTTTTATACAATCTACTTAATTTATCAAATCTGCTATATACCACTATCAATATATCAAAAACAAATACCACATATGTTCTTAGTTCAATCTTTTTGTATGCTAGGACCATCACAATACTTGCCCCACATCCCCGTAGTTTTTTTATGAGCACCTCATCGATTGCCAAATCTTATACATTCATATTCATTGATTGATCCTTAAGAATGCCAACCATTCTTTTGGATCAATGGAAAAGGAATTCATATTTCCTACTTCCTAGTTAAGTTCTAAGCTAAATGGTGATGATGGCAATGAAGAAGAGAGTAACCCATTTTCAGAATTGGTCCACCATCACTCACAATGTAACTTATGCCTCTGCCTTTGCACATTCTTCTTTTGTTTCCTCACTTTTTTCAAATTTTAGTGTTTGACAAAGAGTTGTGAAGCACTTGCTAATGATACCTTTCGTGGAGGATGGGTTTGGCAGCTAAATATCCTTTTTTATTTTTGTTGTCTTCCTGTCTTGTATGTCAGGCTTGTAATTTATCGTCTTGGTTATATATATATGTATGTTTTTTTCATTTTTGGTTGGTCAAACAGTTCCATTTAGCAATGCCACTACCTCTTCAATTTTATCCATCTAGATCTAGTTAGGAATTGGAGTTGAACAAGTAGGTAGACTTTGAAAGATTTTTCAGTTAGGACTTGGAGATTTGATAGGAGCATGGAGGTAGATACTAGATAGAGACTTGAAAAAAGCTTGAAATTGGTATACAATCGATAAGTCGTGGCCATTGTATGGTGATTTGTGGGGTCTCCCATATCTCAAAAACATGAGATTGTTGTGTTTTATCGATAGAAGATTATGGTAATCATCCAACAATTTCTTTCTTGCAATTTTTTTACATTGACTCTAGCGGAAATTGAATTTTCAATCTTTTAGTGTCAGAAGTGACTTCATTTTAAATTAAAACAAACTTAACAAAAAAATTCTAGAATGAGGAAAAACATTCCCTAGCTAAGACTCAATGGGATTTATATAAGAATCTACAAATATATATGTTAAGAAAGATGATTGTAAGACCAAAATCTATAGTAGATGATTTTGAGACAAATTTATTTAAATTATTCAAGTGTCCTAATGTAGATTTTGTTGCACCTTACGTTGGGGGAAAAGAAATTGTTCCATGACTATGATGTGTTGGAATTAAAGGACATATATATTTGATTGATACCATACAATTGGTATCAAAGAAGATAGATAACCATCCATAAACCAACCCAACTCTCTCCATCTCTCTCTCTATGGAGCACTTTATAGTGGGGGGGGAGAGAAGTGCCACACTAGTAAAAATAGGATAAAAACACCCCACCACAACCCATTATCAGTGCCAAGTGTCTCCATCACCAGCTCAGATCAACACACTTTTTTGTTGTTTTGGCCAAATTTTTGTGATTCATGAACATGGTGAAGGTAAAACTTGTGCTTGCAATTTTAGCCTTCATTGGTGCCGCCATCATCATTAGAATGACTATATTCCCTTGATGATGTGTTTTCTCCATAGACAAGACTATATACAGTAACTTGCACACAAAGTGGAGTTAAACCTGTAGTAGTACACTTCGACTTTTTGCATGGACTGCGACCCAGATCGTTCACATACAGAGTTACTCCACGCAAGAACTCTTGTTTCGTCTAGTTTCTTCCTGTTAATGCGAGTTCTTCCATCTAAACAGATCGAAAAAGAAACTGACATTTATTTTGTATGTGTTAGAATGTAACCAAAATTGAGTCGAACCAAACTAACTTTGCGGTCCCCCACACTGAATTTATATTAAAAAAAAAACGGAGTTCGAATTTCAGCTTGAATTCGAATTTGAGCTTGAACTTAATTCAAGCTTATTAGAAACTTATTTTGTTGACAGACGAGCTAAATTTGTTTGTTAAGCAAATTTTCTAGTTCACAATCTTCTTGATCAAGAAAGAGAGAACAACATTAAGATAAGCTCTTATCAAAAGCCATATCTAGTCAAATAAAGTTGGCTCAAGGGATTAAAATTAAAGAATTCAAATCCACCAGCGCCGTCCTGACCCCAAAATAGGACGTCTTCCCACACCCTAAACTTTTCTCAAAAAAGGGGAAAAAAGGGATCAAAAGCCATATCAAGATTGATAATTTCAACAAATGGGTAAATCACAATGAAACTAATTTAAAAAATTACAAGCATAAAAAATGTCATCTCCAGTATACATTAACCAATGCAACAAACCAAATCAAACCTGGTGTAATTATAAACCCTAATAAGAGTATCATTTACAAGGATACAGAGGACGATACATATAATCTTTGTTCAGAAGGGTCAAAGCAAAAACTGCAAGCCGAGCACATAAACGAAGTGTTGAAAATTGCTTCCGTCCCGCCATCAATATTCCGTTCATATACAAAGAGAAAAAGAAACAGAGAGCAGGGAAGAGAAGGAATATATAAGGTTAAAAAGAAAACTCTAACCGATCTCGTGACCAAAAGAATGTGGTCGGTGCTCTGCTAGCTCTGTTTTCAACCAGCGTCATTACGAAACTATGGTACCAATAAAACAATCCAATTTGAGGAAGTTATCCACTTGTAGCTGCTTGACACAACATATTCACTGGTTGATGTTAATAATCTAAGGAACATCGAAGTCTTGTAAATCTGTCACTGTTTTTTATCAACTGGAGCTAGTCCATAAGGAGCTAAGTCGGGATGCTAGTTTTGCACTCTTGTAGTCCTCCCTAAGCTGAATAAACCTGAATTGGCAGAAAAAAAATGTCATCAGAGAAGTAAGGCATTGAAATAAAATATCATCGCTGACAACAAGATAAAAAGTTCTCTCTCCTAGTGTTTGGTTAACACAATTATTCCCAAACCACTTCCAACTAATGGGAACACGCTCATAAGGTCACAATGTTTGATGTCTTCGTACAGCATTAGCATTTTAGAAAGGTTTCAAGAATGCTTTTCTAAGGAATGAGTATTAGGAGAGCAAGGTCACCATCTTGCAATTTGAAAAGCTCATCGCCTTAGTGAGAGAAACAAATAAAGGACCTTTGTAGCTCATTCCAACTACAATGAGACTAAAAATAAAATGGCTTAATTTAGTGGTTAGTCGGGCTAAAGATTGCATTAAGCACGGACACCAACTGTAAATTACTTCTGTTTTGCAGATGAAATGAAAGCAATACTACAGATTGTACCTTTGTGCATCTTTACGGATACTGGGTGTACCCTCAAACAAAGAAGAAAGGCTTTCAGGAGCAACAATAAAAACGTTGGCCATTCTGCAAAGAGGGAAGAATGAACGCAGTCAACAGAGTAAAAAAATGGCAAATGAAAGGGATGCTATGTGGAAACTAATAAATATGTTGCAACTCACATGCCCAACAGTTCAAACTTTTCATCAACAGTAGGAGCATTAAAACTGCGGACGAATTCTCCATACTCAGTTATGTCACGCTTTAGCCGCAGTCCTCCACTGGGGAAGATCAAATTAAAAAAAAAATGACTAGTCAGCCATGCTTGGGAAGAAAAACTAAGAACAAAAAAAATAGTATGAACAAAATTTGCCCAATATAAACATTTCTGTCATTAGGAAGTTGAGCGTTTGTTCCCTTTCGACCACAGAGGTGATTTCCTTGACCAGAGTAAAGAAGTGAGAACTTTCTGAGTTGAAAAAAATATATGCCAATTTTATTCATAAAAAAATTGTCTACTGTAGATATATCACTTGTTTACTCCTCAAGTTCTGAGGATTTAGTATGCGAACCAAACAAGAAACTTTTGCAAATCCCGAGAAGTTAATTTCTCAGGAAAAGAAACAGAAAGTAAACTTCCTAGACAGTATACATCAGTGAACCAAGAGATGCCTTTATATTCTGGAAATGGATCACAGCTTTTCATGCTTAAATAAAATTCATAAAGTGGGACAAAAGAACATACGCCAACATCATAGATGCAGTCACCAATCATCCATGTACAAGATAGAGATAAGGAAGACTCTAAAAGTAAAGCTTTAGGTGTTTTGATGGTAAATTACCTGGGATTAAAGGTGAACTTCTGCCAATGATTAAGCAGCCCCTTATGTAAACGGTTGCCCTAAAACAACAAATATCACCATGCAAATATTAAAATATAAATGAAAATGTTCTCACCAATTTTTATATTACAAAAGAAAGGAAATAATATTAATATTAGAGAAAAGTGATATCTATTATTGCCATCTGCAGGTAAATTAAATAGCCTAGAGCCACTACACAGTTTTAGGTGAAAACAGTTCATTCTCAATGACAGATAGTATAAACTCCAGCAAACTATTCCCCGAAACAATTTTCAGGTATGAGATAATATCAGAACATTCAATTTTGAAGCAGGTATTGGAAAAATGAGGACAGAAAAAACTCTGGCAAATAGTAGCAAACTAGTGGTTAGTTGTTACAAGGTTGATTCAAACAGGGGTAAAGAATCCAAATAGGCCACAGCAACAGCATGGCCCCAATCAGGTGAGTCAAAATGACGATGACCAACAAACACTGAAAACAAAGTTGGTTCAACGTAGCAATTATCTACACAAGCATAATGATATCTCAGAAGAGTGGGGGAAAAAAACGTACCAGTTCAGTTAGGAATGCTTGTTTGTTAAGTCCCTCTAATGCGGTGAATGCAGCTTCAAGGACACGTGAAAGGTATGCCACAACTCTATCCATAAGAATAGGGAAACATATCAATATCAAGAATAACACACATTTCAATTTTCTGCTAGCAAGATATGAAGCTGGATTTTCTATGCATAATGAAAATAAATGAATTATTCTATTGTCAGACTATTTAAGGTGTAAAATCTTTGGTCATGTAAGAACTATAAATGGATTAATGGAACACAAATAATCGGAAACTTTGCACCCTTTTTGACCAAGAGACCAACTCTACACTGTTTGTGTGGCTATCGACTATGAAATGAAGTTATTTATTTGCAACTGAAAAAAATGATTGATTGATGAAAATAGTTGCGCGTGCTGCTAACTTAATTCCCAAATGCAACCCAAATAAAATTATAATTGATTGCCTACAAGTTTAAAACAAGATAGCTAAGTAAGAATTACCTTGTACAAGCATTTGTTGGACGATGATCAGGAGCAATGCCATCATCAGGTGACTTATAATCTGTTGCCTTTTGTTCAGCTGATAGCAAACGTTCTACCTGCACAGCAATTTCAAAAAGTTGACCTCGGAAGTTAAAAGCAGCCTAGAGATGTGCAGGATGTGGAGTATGAAATTAGAAGAATCACATTTTCTCTGTGGACACAGCAAGGAGACTAGAGGAAAGAGGACAGACCAAAGCACCACATAATCTCCTCAGATCAAAGACATACTACAGGATGTACACCGTAGAGACCAAGAGATAAGAAGTTCAGCACAAACCTCAGCCATAACAGTCTCAATGCATTGTTGAAGCCCTTTATAAGCGGCACCCTCTGCACTAGACATAGCGGTTGCCATTTCTTCACATGAAGCAGCATGTGCACCATCCACAGGTAGTAAAAGCCGAGCTATAGAGTTTGCAAAATACTGCAGATAAAATTTCCAAAATAGTTTAGGTTCTCTAACACGGGGGCATTCTCTTGTTTGCTAATTAATTATAGTCAATATTATCTAAAAAACCAACATACTTGCAGAACAATAGCCACGCTGCTTCCACAACGTTGTACAGCAACCATAAAAGATCTGAAACTACTCTCACCAGCAGCAGCAGCAGCTTCCGCCTATATATCAATCTCACTC
>CAODLS010740218.1:0-12986 GCA_948243855.1 Flueggea neowawraea
AAAATTCACCCTAATTTACCCCTACCCCACACTTAAATTTTACATTGTCCTCAATGTAAAGAATTAAAACACATAAAGCAAATGAGAAGGGATTAAATTAGAGAGTTTTGAAACTTTCCTGAAATTAGGTCCGTAAAGATGAGTCTTTGCTCGAATTGCATCTAAGCTGTGAGAGTCCCTTGCAAAACACAAGAACAACTAAAAAAAAAACAAAATAACATATTAAAGTAAAAAAAAATACGAAAATAAAAATAAACTAAAAGAAACGAAATGTAAACTAAAATCAACTAAACCAAACTTAGGTTGCCTCCCAAGAAGCACTTTTTTAACGTCATTAGCTAGACGTTAGTGCATGACCAATAACGGCGGCTTATACATATTGTGCGAAGTGATTGCATCAATTCCTTGCATCGGCTTGCGACAGTGAGTCACCTCCTTATTCTTGACACGCCATATGAAATGACACGTCCCAATAGATTTGGCTTGTGGGGGCGATGACTCATGCTCCTCTTTCTTAACTTTATGCCTCCGCCGAGTCTTGCGCCTCTTCTTCTTCAAATGACACCTCACTGGAATCCAAGATGCGGTGTAGTTGCCGAAGCAAAAAATTATAGACTTGTAAGATCAGAATCAAAATAGACAGAAAATAAAGGGGGTCAAACCCAGTGAGAAAAAACACTCTAGATCACCTCATACGTGCTTCACAAAGACTGTTTTGAAAATAGTTCAAAAATATCACATACAAGTATAGATAAGTATATATATATATACATATACACATGCTATATAAGTAATAACTTTTATGAAAATATTTTGGAAACGTTCGCAAACAAAGCAAACAACATGCATGTAAACATTACCAATAAAACCAGTACAGTAACAATAACATAGTATCAAAGATAGGGGACCAATAACAGTGATGTGTTTATAGCACCAATAACAATGATGATTTTGGGCTCTGCCACTAATCAAAACAGTACATGTGCCTAGCCGGACACACGGCTACCACCAAAGGCTACGTTACCCCACGTAGCACAGGTGTCCCGTATTCAATATATATAAACATTAAAAAAACAATTAATCATGCAATTCGAGCATATAAAAAGTAGTGAGAGATATATAATATATATATCAAATTCAAAAATAGTATACTGATTATTAAATCACATAATCAGGTTATTAAATTAGCCAATCCTTAGATTAGTCTAATTTCATAAATATATCTGAACACATAAAAACAATATAGCTTAGAGACACAACCTATGTGTCTGAAGCTATCATCCACTCACCTGGGCGCCGAGCAAGTAATCCCGATTGCAGTCCTCTTGTGAATGACTGGTCTCATCGGAAACCAAACAAAATTGGAACAAACATATCATAAACAATCAAAATATGGCATTGTGGTAATACCAATGTATGTAATGCAAATGCAGAATCATATCCTCAAACGACGCTAAAAATTTATTTCGAACCAAAGCCCAACATTATAATTTAGATTTACACCTCAATGCAAAATTACACTTTAGTCCCCGAGCATTTGGAAAATTACCATTTCATCCCCAAAATATTCCAGATTAATAAAATAATCTAAAAACTCCAAAATCAAAATGAAGTCCTCAAATCGAATCAAAACACCCACATTGGTTAATCTTAACCTTAGAAACATGAATGTACAATTGGTTTCTCGAAAACAACTCCAAATTTCAAGAAATTCGTCCAAAACTGAACCTAACCCTAGTTCCACCAAAAACTCATCAAATATCTTGATCCAAGGCCTGAATGATGTTTATGTAACTTCAAACAATCATAATCTATCATCCTCTAACAACCATTTCAACAGAACAACAAAATCTGACGCAAAAATTCAAATTCTGCCAAAAAGAGATTTGAAGATTAAATGATGTAATAAAAGGAATGAAAGGTCAATCTTACCTTAATAGATGCCTAGGAGTGATGGAAAACCATTGGAAAGTGATTTGAACAAGTTTGAGAGGGTTTGGAGTGAAAAAGAGTGAGAACCGAAGTGGGTCGGGGTGGTGTTTTTATAGATCTGAGACCCGTTAGTCGATTACCCAACATCGCGAGTCGACTACTAAGACATGTTCTTCACGAGTCGACTACCCAAACCACTAGTTGACTACCAAGACAGATTCCTAAACATCATCAAACACCTAGTAATCATCATCAAACACCTAATAATCATCATCAAACATCCAGAGGATAAAATCAAAGTTGAAAGAAATAAATCGAGACTGGTCAGAATGCTACAGGAGCTAGGTTGGAAACATATGGGGTATTATACACGTGCCCCTGCACAACACATGATGTGATATTGATAAGTGGCAGAGTCCACTGATGTATGCTAAAATTGCATATATAATTGGCAAAGATTTCTAGCATTTTGGTCCTACAATTGAACATTTATTATGGTATTTATATAATTATTGTATTTTGTATGTTTGATTTGAATTGCATGAATTTGGATTGAAAATGTGAGAAAAGGCATGAAGATTTGATGTTCAAGATAAAAATGAGATGCAAGATGGAAATGCCCGAGAAAACCAAAGAAAAGATGAAGAAAAAGATGGAAAAGGGGTCAAAAAGGCCACCACGGTTGTGGCGATGCTGAAGATGGACCTCTTCCTTGCTAAAAAGAGCCACGGCCGTGGCACTCAAGCACAATGGCCGTGGCGACGCTAAAACTCATTTTTTTCTCCTTGTCGAAAAGTACCACAGCCGCGACACTTAAAGCACCACGACCGTGGCACTCCTGGAGCTCAAAATCAACATGTGAGCAAATGCCAATTATTGTGGGGACCAAAGACATCTTTGAGGGCATTTTTGAGAGAAATTTTATAGGGTTATTAGGTCATGTGAGGGGGTATAAATACTCTAAAACTTACTCTTTTAGGTATTCTTGGTCACTCCTTGAATTATTCTCTTTGTCATTTCAATTTTTAGATAGAGTGTTTTAGGGTTTTGTGCAAGAACAAAATGAGGAGCTTGAAGGTTGAGAAACTCTCGGAGGCAACTTGAGGAGGCTTCTTCACATCAACCCTTCCTCTATTTCGTCACATTAGTGTTTGGTTTCAATGTTTTATTTTTGTTTTTATTGCTTTATTGTGTTTTCTTTAATTATGGTAGCTTAAATCTCTTGTTAGGACTTTGAGATGTAAGCTATTGATGAATATTTGCTTATTAATGAATGGGTATTATTTTTATAATATTTGAATGTTGATTAATGGGTCTTGCGATTTATGTTCTTAATTTGATGTTTGCCCATTAGAATTGATTTAATGGCTTGTTTTAATTGATTATTGTTGAGATTAATCACCTTGATGGTAGTTTAGATAAATCCTAGTTGATGGATTGAAAGATGAAGGCTAGGAGAGGTCAACTTGCATTAAACTTGTGTGGTTTAGGATAGAGATATACCTATACCCATAAGGTGTTCGATGAAATTCCCCAATGGCTTAATGAACCTAGTTTAGCTAATTGAGGCTGAGAGGACCCTTTTTCTAAATGTAGGTATGACTTAAATGACATTGAGAGAGGCTTCAGGCTAGCTTGGTGGAGAGAACACTCATTCCTAAAACCCCATTCATTAATAGCAAATATGAGTCTTTAGTTGAATTCTCGAAAGTCCTAACGCTTTAGTCATTAATTGTTAATCGTCTTTTGTCAATTGCTTGCTTTATTAATCTTGTCTTTTAATAAAAAAAATCCCAAAAATAAAATCATGTTATTTATTGCTTTCATTTTAAGAATTGATCACATTTAGTACTCGTTCCCTTGGGTTCGATATCCCTTGAAATACTCCTTAGTGAAACTACATCGATTCTAGTACACTTACTAGAGCTCAGTCATCCACATATTGACTGTGGCGGAGTCCACGTCACCTTTGTTATTAGTATTGGATGCACACATTTGCTTGGGTCTTATGTAAGGTTTCTTTTGATATGGTATGATTTGCAAATAAATGATTTGAGATTTGGATTATATGATTTGCAACCAATATTTTGATATTTGCGTTACCTGTTTTGCAAATAAAGGTTTTGAGATTTGCGTTATATGAATTGTAAACAACTATTTTTGTACGAATGTCTTTGTTGTTTTTCTTGGTTACGAACGATTTCGAAATGAATTTCGAAACTGCTATTTTGTATTTTGTGTGTATACGTATATACACTTATATCTGCATGTGATGTTTTCTAAATATTTTCAAAACGGTTTGCATGAAGCCCGGAGCCGCTCTGGAGTAAAGTTTCCTTACTAGGGATTTATACCCCTTTATCTTTTGTCTATGTTCCTGTATTCCTATTTGCAGGTGGTTCTGGTTGATTGCGATCTATCGACATTCAAAACTTGGAGAGGCATTTTGTAATTGTAGTTAGTGCCCTTTTGTTTGGGCTTATTTATTTATTTTGTTAGTAGCTCCACACCAGTATGCTTGTGGGTGTATATTTTGTCTACGTTTTTGGTATTTAAATATGATTTAATAATTATCAGCTAATTTATTATCATTGTTAAAACTTACGTTTTAAACAAAAATTTGAATTTCTAATAACTGACCTTTGAAAATGGTTTTAGTATTGTTTTCAAAATTCTAGTTATGGTTCTGTTCTTTGAGGCTTGTGCGAGATGGACTATGCTTCCGTAGATGGTTTGCCTCGTACGCTGGTCATGGTCCGAAAACGGGTCGTGACAAAATATGATGAGGACGGAGGTTGAAAGCAGAAGATAAGGAGGATAGACCTTGAAGATGAGGTAGAGGACGCAGGTTGAAGGCAGAGATCAAAGTCGAGGTAGAGAGGGAAGACATAGAAGAACAAGACATATAGAGAAAGAGATGGTGATACAGAGAAAGATAGGAAGTGAGAGAAAGAGAACTGACCAATGAGACAAAAAGAGAGTTTAAGGACTGAATACATATTTACTCCATACAAATTAAGAATTGGGTCTGTTCAAACCGTAAATTATGGACCAAAAATTAAGAAAAATGGTCTGCTGCCGTGAGTTTGTAATTGATGGTTCAAATTGCAGTTTATAGTGTAATTAATCCATTAATTAGTTAGACTTGTCAGTTAATTTAGAAACTGACTGATCCGGGCTCCACCCATTATCGTCATGGGCAGACCCGATTTTCCAACAATAAGCACTAAGTATATGCATGAATTCATTGCGATTGAATAAAATGTTTCAACAAATTAAACTACAAACTTTTTATTTTTTTTCTAAATATATACATTACAGGTTATATAACTAAACAAAAGAAATATTCTGTTGTAATTTCAATTTTATATTACAACTTCAACTCCATGCAAAAAAAAATCAATATGGATTTTCTGCAGAACTAGAAGAAGCAAAAAATATCTTTGAATGGAATTATTAATGATCCAACTTATCCGGTAAATTATTAGAGGATTGTCTATTGTTTACAAATAACTCTTTTCCCATTGAATCAAAAATTGTGCATCATTTATCTTTAAATATTATTGAATAACATTTGTCAAGAAGCTATCCAACATTTGAGAGATTTCGATAAAGGTCAGGCACATATAAAACTTTAGAAATATTTTTTGTACCTTTATTTGCTTTAATATTCACATCTCCTTTACCTCGAACCTAAATGTACTCTCCATTCCCAATCCTCACCTTTGAAGTATGATTTGTATCAAGCTTATTGAAGATTGTCCTATCATAAATCAAATGATGAGTACAACCACTGTCAATAAGCCAAGTTTTATTAGAGGTGTTGCTTGCGAGACACGTTGCAACAAATATTTTTTCTTCAAGTTGTCACAAAGCAGCCTTGGCTTCTCCATGTTGTTCAGACTTGCAAACCTTGTTGATATGTCCCAAAGCAGCATTTAACAATTGTTGCCTCAAATCTTTCAAGTATTGGAACAAGGATTTTTTGCACAATTCTACTATCTAGAAAATCACAACCCAACATTTTTATCTTGTTGAAAATGCTCAAACGTCTGTCAAAGTATTTCTTGATTGTTTCCGACTCCTCCATCTTTTGCATTTCAAATTCTCGAACCAAGTTCAGTGCCTTCATTTCTTTGATTCTCTCATCACCTTCATATTCTTTCTTGAGAAAATCTCATACAGGTTTTGCTGATTTTAAGGGCATAATTCTAGTGAAGATTGTTGATGCAACAGTTGAAAACAAACATGCTCTTGCTTTTGATTTTCTTTGCTTCTTCTCTTTGTGATTTTTGATTTGTGCAATTGTTGCATTTCTAGCTAGAGGATGAATCTCGTAATCTTTTTCTATTGGATCACAGAGATCATTTGCTTCCAAAAAAGCTTCCATTTTTGCAGGCCATATCTGATAATTATCTCCATCAAATATAGGTGGAGAAATTGCAGTAAAAACGTGCTTTTGTGTTCATGTTTTTTGTGAAAAGGATGTATTGGGTTATAAAATCAGTTTCACAGTCCCTTAAGATCAGGGGCTCTCATACCAATCTGTTGGTGTTTTGATTAAAACAAAGTGGAATGTAATAGAAGGATATGTGTATACTGCAAAACTCAACTTGTATTCATGCGTTAAAACTTCAATTTATAGAGCAGAAATGTAAATCAAAACGAGAAAGATATGAAAAATCTTACCACATAATCACAAGAATCTCTAACTCCTAGAGACTAGGTCATTATTTCATTCAAACTGATTTTGACTTGATCCCTTATTTGAATAATTCAACTCTGGAGACAATAGTCAACATGCTTTTTGTATGTATAATATGTTGTAAATCGGTAGTTGCAGGAGATAGTGCAGAATAATATACAACATCGTTGTTTAGTGATGCAAAAATGAGCGACAAAGGCAGAATTCCGTTTTGTCTTTTTGCTTCTTATATCGGATGTTTAGGTATTGGTACTTCATTGATACTCACTAATGTTGTCCAAATATTTATGATGCAAATGAATAGAGAGAGTTTTTTTGTTTAGAACTATCTATGACTGGATTCATGGCTGAAGCAATGATTTGGTTGTTGTTGGAATCAGGAATTAGATTGATAATTTTGAGCTGCTTAGAACCTACTGACTAAAGCATGTGAAACGGGGTTCCCTAAATGGCCTCCTTCCTTATTTATAGAGCATCATCTCCAAAAACCCATCTCCAACAGCCTCCTCAACACACGTCTCCTTCCTCAAATCTATTAAAGAGTCTACAGTGACTCATCAATTGCAAGTAGGGGTGGGCATGGCCCGGACCACACCCTAAAACCTCAACACAGTTGACCGGCCGGGGCTGGGCTGGGCTGGGCTGAAGATTTGGCCCGAGCCCGTCCATCCAAAAGGCCGGGCCGGGCCGGGCCGTGTGCCTATGTGTTTTTAAAAAGAAATTAAAATTCTGTATTTTTTATCAAAATATAATTTAATATATATTTTATTATATAAATTATATTTTAATAAATACTAAATAACTCATAAATTTATAATTGACATCATTTTTTCTAATTCATAACACATAATAAATCAAATTAATATTAATATATTATATATATAAAATATATAATATATATGACCGGGCACGACCGACTCTCCGAGCCTCACCATAAGCCCAGACCCGACCCTATTATTTAAAAAAAAGGCAGGCAGCGGGCTGAGAAATCTTGGCCCAGGCCCGTCCTTATTCCAGGTTGGGCATTTTGGCCTAGCCCTAGTTGCAAGGAGGAAAAAGTGGCTCCATATGTTATATTTTATTATTATTTTTACTTTGTATGGTAGATGGCTTATGTATTTTAAGTATGTTTTGGTTGTAAGTATATTTTTATTTATGAAATAATCAGATAAAGAGTGAAATAGAGAATATTGTTGGAATGTGCACAAATTTTGAGATAAATAAAATTGTAGAGTGAATTTAAATATAGTATTATAGAGAGTAGCTTTGCACATGCTCTAAAACTTTGAAAAGGTTGTTTGTTTTTGGTAGATTAAGGAGGTGGATTATATACTTGGTACAATAGGGGTGATTTGCGTATCATATACAGTGGAGAAAATAATACGTGTTAAAAAGACAGACTTGGATTTCAGAAAGTTCTTTAGATGGACTCTTTTGCTTGATCATGCATGGATCCTACAAGTTGGATTATGCTCCTACTTTTATTGACTCACTATAATGTGCTTAATCTTGTCAAATTCATTAGATACCTGATCTTGATGAGAGAATTGTAGACAAATATAATTGTCATTTTCACTACTATTTTATTCCTAACACAAATGGATAGTTTTTGTATTTCTTTAGTTCTTGCATTTGTCGGTTGTGTTTGGCTTTGAATCGAGCCTTTATAATACACAAAAATCTTGATTAAAGTGAATATAATTGATTTACATAATGACATAGACATATTGGTCAACTGATCATACAAAACCAAAGAAAAACATAACCACATCGTCATCTCCACTTCAATAAACGAAGTTCTATTAGTCCTCAAAACACATTTGTGTTCTTGCCACCATTGAAGTGAAAAGAGATCAAAGAAGCAATGAGAAACAGGGGGCCATCTCCTTTAGTGCCGTTTCTGATGGTCGGAGCTGATATTAATGTCGATATTAGAGTTTGTAATGCCTCTATTTAAAGCTGCTGATGAAGACGAAGCCGGTTTTTCCTTGTTTATGGTTCTTCCTGTTTTGATTTTGTTGCTTGTGCACTTGATTTCTTCGTTTTCTCTGAGGATTAGTATGTATTCGTCGCTGTATCGAAGTAGTAACTATGGCTATGACACTGATGAGTATGGTTTAGGATCAGTAATTCTACTTGTGCTCTTCTTTTTTCTGTACAATATTTGGTGAGACATATACTTTTGTTTCAGATTCTTTATAGATAGTTTAGTTGACAATGTTTATGTCAGTCCTTGTGGTCTGTAAAATACCTGTAAGGACGTAACAAGTTTAACAGTTGAATTGTTTATATGCAACAATAGCTTTTGTTAATAAAAATCTTCGAAAAATCATTTTTCTTCCATAAAGTATGTATTTGATGCTTCAGAGAAATGCAGATAAGCCATTCATGAATCTCCTCCACTTGGGCTCCCTCTTTCCTTCTTGTGGTTACTGAGGATCTTGAACTTCCTAAGGCGTATTGTTCTTTGTTATGCTTTTGGAGGACTTGGTGTGAGATAGATTTAATAAAAGAAGATTACATAGTAAAAAAGTAAAAATAGTGCACATCATTTAAGACGTATATTATTTTATACTTGAGGTAAAATACCTCAAACAAGCACACAATTGCTCATCTTTGCTTCCTGAAAGCTTCATATGCACCGAGGAGCTTGCTTTTCCTTGTCATGCTTGTTGATGCTGTTAAACATCTGTTTCAAGGACCTCCTGCTTTCCTCATTCCTGAATCCTGAAGCTCTTAGAATAGCTTCTTTAAGGTCTTCTATTTTTGACTGCGCCTTAATGATTTCTTGTTATCTATGCAAATATACTTACAGCTACTTCGTAGGGGCTATGCAATTTTTCAAAACGCTATTTAACCACTCTTGACAATAAAGTCAATTGTCGTAGCTTTACAATAAAATTTGTAACATTACAAATGTTTTCAAGCTCTAATTTATTGGCTATGCACTCTAAGCAGAATATTTAGGATTTTTGAGAGGGACTGCAAAGCTCTTCAATCTCACGTAGGCGAAAAATCAATCAATAAAGTTAGAAAACAAGCACAAGAAATATCAACATAGACATTTACGTAGTTCGACTTAAATTCTGCATCCACGAGTGGAAGGGAGTAGATAAATTTCACTGTCAAAACAAACAAAGGAGATACAAAAATGCACTTAAGAATACCTCACTACCCAAAAACCAGAATACATCTAAAATCGCTCTTTGAGGTGTAAATACTTGAGTTGTGTTCTCACCATGGCCAAATAAAAAGCCTCTATATAGGCAACCAAACCTTAGCCTCCATAATGTATCCAACTGGTAAGAATTGACTTTAGTCACTAAAGCAAATCCAATAACTCCAATTAACTACCTTAGTCACCTCACCAAGTTGTACCATCAAAACTTAGTCCCCAAACTTTTCTAGAACTTCTGGGTATTCAAGGTATACATAACAGTTTTTTCCAGGAGACTAACTCGAATCATGAGAGCCGGGGTAGCGCTACTCAAACATTTAGCAGTGAGGTCTTCTCCGTAGTTCATATATAATAATTCAATTTTTATATCAGTTTCAAAAAGAAAAAGTTTCGAGACAAACAAGATAAATGTTACTAAAATCATCGAGGTTCTAGCTCTGTAATTGAAGCTTCATTGGTGGAACTATTGACATGAATATTTTTGGACTGACGAGATGTAAATAGTCTAGAGTTGTGCTGCATAAACGACGTCGTCCCTTGCCGAATATTGGAGTGCAGAAAATATGCAGGTCTTGATGGTGTAGGCAGAGTGACAGAACTACTGCTAAGCATAAGAATCACCGAAGCCATGGTTGGTCTATCAACGGCATTTTTCTTGCACAAAAAGTAAGCCAATGTGGATAATTCTAATGGAGGAAGGCTTAGGAGGTGGGTATAGGGCAATGCAATTCTTTGAATGAGAGGAGGATGCAAACTGATGGTAGTAGCTGGAGGACACTGAAGTCTGGGTGGTTGAAGGCCAATATTGATGCCGCTGTTTTCTCTAGTAGGAGAAAATCTGGGCTTGGCTGTGTGTTTCGAGACTCGGTGGGTAATATAGCAGCAATATCGACCAGCTCTGTGCATTGTTGTTTGGACCCAAAGGTTGTTGATATTTTGTGTATCAGGGACGCCCTCTACTAGATTAGGAATTTGAAGATTGACAGGGTGGTTATTGAATCTGATTTTCTTTGTGCTGTTAATGAGATAATACATGGTGGCACGGGTGATTCATATTTTCATTTATTTGCTAAGGAATGTTGTAGCACTTTGGCTGAGCTTTGTAATTGTTGGGATAACTCTCTAAATCCCACATCAAGTAGGAAAGGGTTTGTAGGAATGTTTTCTCCCACATTGCTTAGATGTAAGAGTGGGAAGGGGTCTTCTTCCTATAAATAGACATTGAACCGAAGTTATTTGGCATCACAAATCCTAGGCTAACTAATTAGAGAGAGTGGGCTTGAGTTTGTGAGAGTGGAGAGGGTTTTTATAATTTTGTCTGTCCAAAAATTGTAATACTTATTTTAGTTGAGTTTGTAGATGTATGCCTATTAAGAGATTGGATCACGTTCAAAATTTCGTGAGTTGTTCTTCTTTTCTCTATTATTTATTTTCTTGTGTGTGTTTGATTGTATGTTTGGGCCCTAACAAATGGTACTAGAGCTAAAGGCTCATTCTAGGGAGGATAATAGAGAAAGAACAGAAGCAGAGTTACAGAGAAGATGTCGACTACGACATTAAAGTACGAGGTTCCATTGTTTGATGAAAAGAGTAATTTTACGCTATGGTAGAGCACGATTCAAGACTATTTGGTGCAGCATGGTCTTGACATTGCTTTAGAGGATGAGAAACCTAGTGGTATGAAAGATGGAGACTGGAGTATGATTAAGAGAAAAGTTGTCAGCACTATCAGGTTAGCACTTGCTCCCCAAATCAAAATGACTGTGTTGAAGGAGACATCTCCTAATGTTTTGTGGCAGAAGTTGGAGAGCACTTATTTGTCGAAGTCGTTGACTAACCGATTGTGTCTAAAGATGGATTTGTATACTCTGAGAATGGATGAAGGTGGAAATATATATGACCACATTAATAATTTTAATCAGTTAGTTTGTCAGCTATTGAATTTGGGTGAGAAAATTGAGGAGGAAGAGCAGACATTGCTTTTGTTAGCATTATTGCCTAGATCTTTTAAGCCGTTGGTGCAAACGATGTTAGTAGGGAAAAACACTTTGAAATTGAACGATGTGATGACGGTCTTGAAGGAGAATGATAGGATGATGGTGAAAGATGGTGGTTGTCCTCAAATATTGATAGCTGCAGGAAGTGACGAAAGAGGGAGGAATCGCTGGAAGGGTGACCGTGGTGGAAGATCGAGATGTCGGCCAAGAGATATGAGTACTGTTGAGTGCTTTTATTATGGAGAAACCAGTCACATGCAATCTCGCTGCCCATACTTCAAGCAGGACTTGAGGAGTCTACAAGGTATGATGAAGGGTAAGCAGAAAGTTGGTGATTTTTCAATTAATGTGGTTAAAGATTATAGTGAGGTATTATTGACTGCTGCTAATGATCTTGTTGGAGATCATTCTGGTTGGGTGTTAGATTTTGCTGCTGACATGCATATTTGTAGAGATCGAGCTTGTTTTCACACTTTACAGGAAGAAAAAGAATTTGACTACATCCATACTGCAAGCAAACAAAAGTTGAAGATCGAAGGCGTTGGAAGAGTTCGCCTGAAGCTCCATAATGGTGTTGTCAAAACACTTGCTGATGTGAAATTTATGCCTGCTGCAAAAGCCAATATAATTTTTTTGGGTTATTTGGCATCTCGTTGGTACAAATATGTTGGTGATGGAGATTTCTGCAAGGTATTTAGAGGTGACAACTTGGTATTGCAAGGAAGGAACAAAGGGAAAAATATTTATTATTTAGATGGGTGTTCCCTTAACAATGAAAGCAGCAGAATGAAAAAGAAGAAGACTCCGAAGAGAGTTCAATTTTCTAAAACTGTCGAGATATGTGGAGATTTGGGTAGAGGGAGAATTTGTTGGGATAACTCCCCAAAACCCATATCAAGTAGGAGAGGGTTTGGAGAAATGGTGTCTTCCCCCTATAAATAAGCCTTGGGCCCAAGTTATTTGGTATCACAAATCCTAGGCTAACTAATTATAGAGAGTGAGTTTGGGTTTGTGAGAGTGGAGAAGGTTTTTACAATTTTGTCCGTCCAAAAATTGTAATACTTATTTTAGTTGAGTTTGTGGACGTAGGTCTATTGAGAGACTGAACCACGTTAAAAATTTTGTGAGTTTTTCTTTTTTTCTCTATTATTTATTTTCTTGTGTAGGTTTGATT
>CAODLS010740266.1:0-14746 GCA_948243855.1 Flueggea neowawraea
AAAAATGCCCTAACTCTGCTGCGTCGGAAAAATATTTGTGAAAATGCCAAAATCGCGTTCCGCTCTCTACCCCATAAAATCAGACGCCCATACCCACTCAAATTCATCCCCTGAACATGAATTTGAACTCAAATTTCACAAACAATCAACAGATTTTCCACAATTTGGCAAAATCAGAACCAAACCCTAGCTTCTCAAAAAACACACCAAATCTCTTAATTCAAAGCTCAAATCACGTTCCTACAAGTCTCTTAACACTTATTCTAACATCCTCTAACATCAAATAACTCAGAATCATCAATAATCAGAACCTATGTGATTTTCAGACCAAATGTTGCATGTGTGAATCAAAGCTCAAAATGATGTTTAAATGGAAGAAAAGAAGTTGATCTTACCTCAGAAGTGGACTAGGGACGTTGAGGAACCAATGTGGAGAGATTCAGATGAGTTGAGAGAGTTTTGAGTGAGAATTTGAGAGAAAAATGATGGAATGACATGTTTTGGCTCGTTTTATGGACTGCAGATCAAAGACAACGTACGTCGTACATAGTGGCAATGTACGTCGTAGTGATGCACAACTTACGTCGTGACCCTATAACGTACGTGGTAATGCTTCCAGTAGCTACGGGTTTTGAATAAACACACCTCAACGTACGTCATAGTCAGACAACGTACGTTGGTCATCCTCGTCCTAGATAACGTACGTCTTACCTATGTAACGTACATCATGCTGTTTTTCCAGACAATGTACGTCTTGCACAACGTGCTGCGTACATTGTTCACTCTCCCATTACATACTCGACGTTTCACGTTTCCCCACATGCACCAAACTTTCCTCGAGGTTCTATGATACCTAATCCTCTACAAATACGTCCGATTATCTTCGAGGTCAAATCAGACTCGGTCGAAAGTTTACAGGACTCCTAACCAAAACGGACGGGATTTAACAATTATGGTATTGATTATGGTATCAATTCAATTAGCTCAAGCACATTAAGAGTAACACCCAAACACTATTTAACTAATGGCAATCAAATATTTTATCTTTAAGATAAAAGTATCAATTTCAAGATAAATTTGCTTTGATTCATTAAGATAATATTATTTTGATTTTACCTATCTCCAACTCTTATAAATGGAGTTCCTTTGCATAGTTTTGTTGAAAAAATAATCATCAATTCTCTCTCCTTACATACATCAAATCTCAAAAGGGTTTGAGCCATATTGTTGCGATTTACAGGGCAAATTTAACTACTTCTGGTTCTAACAAAACACTCTTTAATTAATGATTTTTTTACATAACTAACTCATCAAATAGAAATATATTTTACAAATAACCACTTCAGAACTTTAACTAAATATGCCCATAGTTTAGTGAAGTTATTTCTAAAAATAGCTACCCATAAATTAAAACGTGAGTCAATTAAATCTCCTTAAAACATATGTGTTGAAAACTTGATAAAAGCGGGTTTAAAATTTTTGATTGACTAATCCCACAAACATAAGAGATTTTAACTATCAATAATTGGATTAAAAATATGCTAACAAATACGTATCAACACATTAAAAAAATTCGACAAAAGCATAATATTCAAAGTTGTTAGAGTAAATTTGTACTAAAACTCAATTGACACTTGACAGAAACTTTGCTATGTCATTTAAATACATCATGTTATTGTAAAATAATTAAGGGTTTCATGGACGTTTTATAGATTAAAATTAGATTAAAACTACAATTATTCATATTGGGTTGTAAACTATAATATTTTTTATAGATTTAATCTTCTTTAAAATTAAATTGAAACTACATTATATGCTAAGATATCGTTAAAAAATTAAATAGAAAGTATGATGTTTGGTGAAGTTATCTCCTTAAGAATATGTGTTGAAAAATTAAATAAAAAATATGATGTTTCAACAAGATTTCGATGTACTGAAAGTGAGTAAAATTAAAATATTAAAATCTATAATTGCATTAATGTAAAAGTTTGGTGAATACTTTTAACAGATGTTTTAAAAAGTGACTATTTTGTGCAATTTCCTCTTTTTTTACACGTCCCCTTCATTTTAATTCAGGACTTGTTTGGCAATACCATTTCAGTATGTAACATT
Organism: Flueggea neowawraea; assembly: GCA_948243855.1. Classification (NCBI taxonomy): domain Eukaryota; kingdom Viridiplantae; phylum Streptophyta; class Magnoliopsida; order Malpighiales; family Phyllanthaceae; genus Flueggea; species Flueggea neowawraea. The sequence goes on from CAODLS010740266.1 coordinate 2,113, forward strand.
AATTCAACATAACATATCAGCATATAATATTTAGCATATTTTGTCATCTATCTATTATTTTTTAAATCTTATACTTAACAAACAAGTCCTTGATTATTATTTAAAAGAAAGAGGAGTGAGTGATCAATAGTAGCAAATCCTGTTAAGTACATAGCTTAAATTTTATTTTGAAACTGTTTCGAAACAGTTTCTAAGGCAGCATTACTAGCGGCTATATCCATCCATGCATTAGATTTGGGAAATTATACCCTTCTAATAAAGGTTAGGTCTCACCATTTGGAGATACTGGTAATTCAGAAAATGTAAGACCTTAATGGAAAATCATACAAGTATTGTAAATGAGCCCAGACAAATTCAATAAAATGACGCATAAATCACAATAGTCAACATGTTTTCTCCGCATGTAATGACACATGAGAGTTCAAAACAAACCAAAAATACCAAACTCATTGAAATTGTGACCAAAACTTGAGTTACTTAACTATGAACTAACAAAGCAGGATACTCTAATCTTCTTCATCGATAACCTTGGTGCCTAAACCCTTTAATCCCTCGGGAGGGATCTCAGCGACAGTAACAAGTGAGAAAAACTCCTCCTTGGCATCTTCCTCATCATTCCTCTTCCGTGCAATGCGGACACGAATTCTCCTCGGCACACTCCTGATACCACGGCTCCAGACATGCTTATTTAGCTTAACATCCACTCTAACATCAGTTGTTCCCATGGCCTTCTGTGCAAACTTCCTGATTTCCTTTATAGCCTTGGGAGCCTTCTTCTTGAATGTGCTGAGCATAAATTGAGAACACACAAGAATAAGCAATAAGGTCAACATCACAAATTAAAACCAATAAAAGCTTAACCCTAACTCAGTAAATCATCAGCACCACTGTTCATCTGTTCAAAACGCATCAACCAAGTTCCTAAAATATTTTCACCTCCATACATTCATAACCTTTCGATGTCATCAAAAGACAAATCCCCTTTTTTTTCTCTAATAATTAACAGCAAAAGAGTTCGTATTAATAGACCAAGGCATAAAGCAACTAATCAAATGTGGCAATCTCATTCTAAAAGCTTGTGAATACAGAAAACATCAGCTCACAAATGAAAATGAAAATCTATACATTATCAAAATCCAGAACTATAGTACTCAAAAACACGAAACAGAGTGAATTATAGCTACCACTGGTTCTAAACGATGTCCCGACACAACTATCAATAAAAAACAACATTAATATGCGGCATCAGCACATTTTTAAGCCACAAAGCAAGACAACATTTACAAGTTAAAACCTTAAACTAGCTAAAACACACTCGCAACAATTACATGTTAAACAGCTAACCATAATTAGATTGACAAAAACCCAAAACAGAAAACTTATCAAGATTAGATAATTGGATCCAAGTCATTTCAAATCTCAATATTCATTCAAGAAAATAAAGAAACAAGAGAAAAAGCGTACCATCCATGGAGGCGCTTGTGGAGATGAATAGTATACTCCCTGGTAACAACCTCTTCTTTCCTTCCTTTACTGGTTTTGTCCACCATGGTTGCGTGTTTCGCCTCTACCGATTAACAGTAACTTCTCCGTTTTCGTTTCGGCCGCTTCCAGAACCCTAGAGTGGTTCAGTGCAGTTATATACGCAGTTTTTTGGGCTGACTTTAAATGCCCTCGGTTTTTGTAGAAAACTGCGTCCATGCCCTTGGTGATGAGGGTAGTTTCGTCCTAGGATTACCGGCCCATACAGATCATCTTTGTTTTTGTGCTAATTACGCGTACTCTGAATTTTTTGGCCTTTGTTTTAAAAAATGGCAACTTATATTTCAGTCCTATAAAAATAGAAGATTTTATTGTTCATTTTAAAAATATTGCATCTAAGAAATTGGATTTTAAAAATGCCTGAATAATTTTTATATAAATTTTAATTTTTTTGTTTTATTTTAATAATGATTTCTCTTTCTTCAATTCGCTCTCTCTCTCTCTCCCATACCCAAACTCTAGCCACCCTACCGCATCTCCTCTCTCTCAATTTTTTTTCCGTCCACCGCGCCCTCCGCCTCTCCTCTCTTGATTTTCTCTCCTTTTCTTTGTCTTGATTTTCTAGCCTCTCCATCTCCGATTTAGTTTCCTCCCTGTGACGAGATCTCGTCGCTCTACCACCCTCTCGTGAACCGTTGTGAACTATTTTAAAATGATTCAAAATAATGCACATTATTTTGTGATTTATTGTTAACGTCAAAATCGACCCTGAAAAAAATATTTTTTAAAGAAAAAATGGTTTTAAATTTCTAAACAATAATTAAAAAAATTATTTACATTTTTTTAAAATATAAATTGTGTAGTTTATTTGTGAACCATTGACAACTGTTGTGAACTCAAAACACAATCTGGAGTAAGAAAAAATCAATTTCTCACAAAAAAGTCAATTTCTAACAAAAAAATTATTTTCTTGCAAAAATTCGATAAATTTTTGCGTGCTTTAAAAAATGACATTTTTTTATATATGGTATACATAAGGTGGTATTTCCAATATTTACAAATTTGACATGTTATTTTTAAATAATGGCATCCCATTTTAGTATAATTGTGTAATTGTCTCTTTGTTTTTGGCCCACATGGGCTTTCTTATTTGGAAGATAGTAGATTTGGGAAAATTACACAATTATACTGGAAAAATATATAAATTGATAATTTTTAGGTCCAGTTCAAATAGATTTTGAGGAATAAAAATACGCATTAAATTTGTTTCAAAAATTTTAGATTTAAAAAGTCTTCATTTGACATTTTTCAAAATAAATTTGAGTACGTTTTTATTTGTCAAAATTGAAATTCTATTTACCTTTTTATCAAATTCAGTATTTCATTTTAGACGTTTGACATAACTAACGAATTAGGTTTTTCTCGTAAAATTACAAAATATTACCATTTTTTAATGTAAAAATAATTGTTAAACGCAATTTATTGATTTTTGCTGGCCAATGCCCATAGGCTTTTCACTGACTGTAACAAAAAGAATAAGATTATAAACTGCTCTAGTTTTTTATCATTTTTTTTTATCTCACTATAACAATCAAACTCTTTGACTCTTTTTGGAAACGTCTAATTAAATTACAAAGTCTGTTAGTGTAAATGATTTGAGTAAAAGTTTACGTAGAATTTGAAAGCATAAAAAAATAAAAGTAAATTGTGAAGTAGTTCATTAATATTAAAATTAATTCTAACGTTAAAAAATCATAAGTTTGATTTTCGGAGGAAGGAAACTTAATGTCATGAACTTAGACGAGTTTAGAGTGTTTAGACTTGACTTATTAAAAAAGTCTCAAGTTCGTACCTGAGCTCAAACTTGACTCGAACTATATTTTATTTTTAAGTTTGTCTTATTTTAAGTTTAAAATTTGACAAATCAAGTTTTTACACACTCGTTTATGACTTATTTAATTGCGAAAAAAGATAAATTCATTTAATAAGTAATTTTTTTTTTAACCGGAACCAACTTATTCAATTCATAATAGGCCAAGGTCGAGGAGAAAGCGGCATCAAAAGGCCTTTCCCAGACCTTGTAGCACGACAAATCCACAGCGGCACGTGAGAGACAATGTGCCATGTGATTCACCGATCTAGGTACAAAACGCAAGCTAACATTACATAAATCATCAAGAAGACAACAACAATCAGCTGCAATCATTGAAAAATACGAGCTGCCAGTTTCCCTTCTTGAGACGGATAATAAAGAATCAAACACAACTTCAATCCCATTAACCTTCAAGTCCTTAAGCCATGAGAGATAGTAAGTCATTTTGTTGTGCATTTTTCATCCAGCTTCCAAGCTATTTGATTTCTCCTATAGCATCAGAATTAATTATCTTTAGCGATTTATAGTTGCTATGATAAGGAATGCTTCTCCATAACTTGTGTTTTATTTTATGCAAGGAATACCTTCTGTAACTTCGTTTTATATATCTGGTGTGTCTTTTGCCTCATGTATCTCTAAGTACTACCAACGTCAAGATCTTTGGACAGATGAGCTGCAAAGTATAGTCCAATTTTTGACAATGATGTATATGAGTTTATTGGTTTAGAAAACTGAATTTTCGATAATGATAAGATGGCAATTAGTTTCATGTTGTTCTTCTGTTGTTCTTTATTTAATAAATGTGATTATTTTTAGTGTAATACATATCAGATTTAAAAGCTTAATAGATTGTGATATTGGCTTGAAGAAGGACCTTGGTTGTTTCTTTTCCCTTTTTTGGTTTTCCGGGTTGGTTGAAGACAAAATATTGTTTCATGTACTGATATGAGTGGAAAAGAAGGTCGCAACCAGTAGCGAGTGCACTGTTTTGCTGGTTGTAAGCTTAATATAAGCATAATTACTTATAGAAAAAACCAGTAGCGAGTAGCCATCTGATTTCTGCTACATTTCTTTTTTTTTTGTAAGAATCAAAGAGTATATTCCACTATGAACAAAGAATGTACAGAGTTTAGAGCCACAATTGTCAATTCACTTCTAACCCTCTACCAAGCTCTGACTCACATCTGGACAGAAAGATAGAGAATTAAAAGCAAATCAACAGCTCTTACTACAGATAAAAGACCAATCAAATACAAACTATACATCGATTAGTAACAAAACAACAACACTCTATACAGTAAAGCAAAACTAACTGCCTAACTTCAATGTAACACTTCCTTCCACATCACTAAGCAGCTGCTCAAGATTCCAGATTTTACGTTGAAGATAAAATCATTTCGAGCCTTCCATATCCAGTAAATTGATCCAGTGGAAAGTAAACGCCTACATTGCTGGATTTTAGATTTCTCTTTGGTCTTCTTAGAAAACCAACTAACTTCTCGACGCCAAGGGAGTATACACCTGTGAATATTATGCTTGTCGGTAATAACCATATTCCATAAAGCAAATGAGTAAGGACATGCAAACAAATAAGTGGTCAATAGTTTCTTCAACATTATTACAGAGTACACAAACATTATCTTGAACAATTCCTCAGCTAAACATTATGGTTTTAACATCCAATTTATTGTGCAAAGCAAGCTTGAGAATAAAACTAAATTTCGGAATGAACCTAGTCCCCCACACAAGTTTATACCATGAAACAATAACTGCTTTTGGACAGATAACATTCCAAGCACTCTTGACAGTATAGCTGCCAGAAACAGAATGCTTCCATCTAACTCTATCAAACTTGAGTGCAGAAAGAGAAATTTGAGAAATCTCCCTCCAAGCTACCTTAGTCTCATCATCTAGAGGATCAGGCAGTATCCATTCATTATGCTTCCAAACATCAGCCACAATTGCACATTTAGAAATATCAGAATTTGGAATGTGAACGAGAGGAAAAACCTCTAATAAAGACATACCTCAGAACTAGGGATCATACCAAAATGAGAAGTGATGACCATCCCCAGGTCATATTGAATCCTGCTGCAAAATTCCTTCCTGTGTTTCAGGAGATTACCACATACCCAGCTGCAATCCAAAGGCTTGGTAATACCTCAAAAGCTCATTTTCTTTAGCTTTTGTCTAATAATCCATACTGCCCAAATGGACTTTTTAGTGATGAGCAATTCCCACATTCTCTTACCTACTGCCGCCTTATTCCAGGATAGGAGATCCTTGATGTCTAAACCTCCTTCCTTCTTTGGTTTGCAAACAAGATCCCAAGCAACAAGGCTTTTTCAGCCATGATCTTTACCAAGCCAGAGATAGGACCTGCACCTCCCACCAATCTCAGCCACCACAGATTTAGGAAGTATAAATATAGAGCACCAGTAAATCTGTATGCTCCTTAAGATAGTGATAATTAACTGAAACCTGTCAGCATAAGAAAGGCACTGAGCTGTCCATAAATTAATGCTAGCAGAAATCTTATCCAACAGAGCAGAACAGTGTTCACGTTTAAGCTTTGTTGAAATTAGGGGCAAGCCTAAGTATTTAACCGGCAACCTCCCCTCTTAGAACCTCAGAAGATTAAGAATACTTTGTTCAACTTCATCCTTGGTTCCAGAGAAAAAGATAGAACTTTTCACCTCATTGATACACATGCCAAACACAGCAGATAAATGCAACCGAATAGCATTTATAAATTGGATAGATTCCAGGTTATTGCAACTAAAAATCATCAAATCAACCGCAAAAGATAAATGAACCAATTTCAAAGATTTACAACCAAAATGATATTGAAAGAAAGTAGGAATTTTAGTATCCATGCACAGAACAAACAGTTTTTTTGCATTTCGGTCTTCTTGAACAATCAGACAGAGATGGATTTCTTATTAACCTACTCTGTATTAATTTGGAATGCGGCTCTAGAATTCTTTTTGGTTTGAACTTCAAAACATATACGAGGAACACACCAAACAAAAATTGTACTTGTCCAAATTGATGTAACATTAATTTAAGTTCAAATCATTTTTATTACTTTTTTTTTACAACTATTGCATTGCTGACTGTGGATACAAATGATCATGGAAACTTTAATTTTACACCATATACTTCTTTATATCACTATCCCTAATCATTAAACAGTTAAGATTATGTTGAAATTCGTAATGTAACACTGCTAAAATACTATCAAATTAATCTACCGATATTGCTCTAAGGGGCTGGGTCTGATGGTAATCACCTATTGTTTACAAGTGAAAGTTTCAAATTCGAATCTTGATAGAGGTAGGAGGTAAAATAATTAATTTGGACTTTGTTTACCCCTCTACCTTTAAAAAAAATCTACCGATATTTAATACATATTGCAATATTCGAGATAAAATCTGAATTTTTTATTGATAATTTATGATAGGGACTAGATTTTTTTGTTGATAATTATCAACGAAATTTAACTTTCATAATATTAGAGGTAAGATCTCAATTTTTAATGAAAAATTAATTTATAAAAAATTAATTTATTAATTTTATTAAATTATATTATATTTTAGCAATTATTAACAATCCGAGAGCTGGTGACTAGCTCCTTAATTATGATCGAATCTTTACTCTTTAGTGGACAAATTTGTTCGGAACTGATATACAAACTAATATTAAAGCAACTTTTGTTAGTCGTATACACCACAAAAGCATAAACAGTTTTCACATAAATGGTATCAATGAGTTTTACCATTAATAACATGAACGATTCATTAATTTGGTTTGCAATCCTCCTTAAATATAACCAATATATCACAATTTATCTATTTTATTAGCACTTGATAAAATGTTGTTTTTCTTTTTGACAAGTCACTTTTTATTTGTTTTTACTAAAAATCGAATCCATCACTCTTTAATGTTACAATTGATTCTAATAATAATAAGTTCATTGGTTAATAAAATGTTGTTGAAAAAAAAAGACTTGTAGATAAATCCCTATTTTTACATTGAAGTTGGGTTAAATCAATATAATGGCCTCCATATCAAATTAAACAACTTTGTAATATTCAAATTCACATTAGTCAGATATTAAAAAAAATGCATAGAAAATTGTCTGCAAAAACTAATTATGATAAGAATGTCTCAATTTAGAAATCATTTCACATGATAAAACAAATTGGCTCGTCTAGACCAAGCAAAAAAAGATTGTATTGAATTTGGATGGCATTATGACTAACCCGTTTTCTATTGTGGATGAAATTCACAGCAAAATTCAACTGTCGCCTCACATATGATCACTAAGTCATTTATTCATCACTGTACAGTTGGGCATATTGGCTACCAAATCACCTTAAAGGTAACACTAACATCTAAGTTGGCAAGTCATTTTCCTCTCTTTTAATACTTAGGACCAGTGAGATTAATTTAGGGTCACCAGTGATTTTTGTGGGGATAGCACACTTTCGGCGATTTGACAGCTATTTTCTCCGACTGAAGAAAATTGTTTGCTTAGTTGTTGCTTGGCCTCACCTTTTTCTTTGATTCTTCTTTGTCCAAGTTGATTTTACAGTATATTATTTGTTAATGCATTCAACCTTTTCAGTTCTCTATATTCATTTGGCTTATGTGATTTTCTATCTGTTTAATTAGTTATGAATTGAATTGTAGACATGGTATGTGATATATATTGTTTTGTAGCTTCGGAGAGTATCATGCAAAAGAAGGGGATAGAGGAACTCACATGGTTATTCCTGGAAATCTACTCCAGTGGTTAAATTAGTATAAGAATGCTGAGTTTACATAGAGTAAATAACTAGAGATCAAGTACATCTCACATGATCTCAAGAATTGATATTTATAGTATTTAGAAGATTCGTGAAAAGACTCGTTAAATTATATATGTCTACAAGATATTGGTACGAGTACTCAATGCAATTATCTATGGAGCGTAGCTGCACAAATTATTAGGGTATATAAATGAATGATAATTTTTAACAAGATAATACGATTATATAGTACGCAACTATAATATAATACAATTGATATAAATTTTATTTTTATTGATTTTATGTCATATGAAATCGTATATACTTTCTTTGTCCATGTTTGAATTCCTTATCATGTAGATAACATGATTCCCACATGTGTAATATGAATTGTCGCCACAAATGAAAATTAAAAACGAGGTTTTCTTGTCCATGTTTGAATTCCTTGACGAGGTCCTCTACATGGGTTTTCAACTAGTTCATAAAATAAGTTTAAATCTCTAAAAGAAGATAAATAATCGATATGTAAAGGTGTAATTGTCTTGAATTTAAATGGGTGAAAGAGATAATCTTACTCCACATTAATATAAGTCATCTTCAGTATTGGTAAATTGTAGTTTAATTTGATTCCTTGGAAAAAAAAAAGATAAATTAACAACTTTGGTAATGAATATTCAAACAAAAAGAAACTTTGGTAATGAATTCTGATTGCATTGTTAAACCTATTTACAATATTATTAGACTCTCTCTCGTACGACTCCTGCGATATATACTAATTTTATTTATCCTCGTCAATCATAATTTTATGTGGTTTGGTTAAGTAGGTAGGGAGTGTTTTCTAATAGTAATTGTGGTGATTAGGGTTCCAAATGGAAGGTGACCATGAATAAAAATACAGAAAATATTTGTCTTGTTCACAATTATAAGTAAGTGACATTCTCATTATCACATGGGATTGCACATTCCAACCTAACTCACAAATTTAATGTGATTGGAACTTTATGTAATTTTTCAACAATTGCAATTCCATCCTTATCTTTAGTTCAATATCATGTATTAAATTCTAAAATGAAAAAACTGGTAATATTTTAAATTTTTAAAAATAATTACCATTTTTTTATATAAATAAATTTACATAGAAATTATTGAAATATGTTGGAAACTCTCATGGATAATCTGATTATGTAATTTGTTGAATAAAAATAGATATTACTTTTTGTTGGCTTACTGTTAAGTTGTTTCAGTTCATTTGCTCTCCCAATCAAAGATAATTTCTTCAACAACGACCACCATGAAGCGGCAATAAGGTGACAAATCTTGTGTTTGAACGATAATTTATAGTGGAGTAGTAGTTATCTTCAAATATCAATTTTAGTTGTTCACATTATATGCCACCTTTTTTTCTTTTTGAAGAAATCAATATTAGTTTCACGTTTTCTTCAAGTAAGGTATGGAAATTTCTAACTTATTATAAGGTTAGATTTAAACTCTTACATAAAAAAAAAAATCTCTTTACATGAGTTAGTTGCCACTCTCTTAAAAAAATGAAGTGAACTCATAAGATATAGTTCGACTAAAGTAAATAGAGACTTTTAAGTCAGATTTTGAGTTTAAATCACATGCCTAATAAATTATAAAAAAAGAAAGAAAGAAAGAAAGATGAAGTGATGTCAGAATCATGAGAGGACACTGGCCGCTCTAATTCACGCATACTGTCTGATAATTATGCAATTAGTTTGATCTTTATTGATCGTTTTAAAAATACTCTGTTCCCCCTTAATAGGAATGCAAATATGGTAGTTTTAACTTGTATAAAAGTGCAGTTTTCCCATTATTATATGAAGTGATGGACGACAAAAAGCCCAATATCAAGGCGAGTTTTTTTTTTTTACGCAACAATATCAAGGAGAGTGACATGCAAAAAAGTTGATCAACAAATAAGGTCTGATGGAATTGGAAACAAATGGAATATATTTGGACCCATTTTTGTCACCCTGCATTACGTGGTCCCTTCATCCCATTACCAGCTCCATTTCTTATTATCATTGCAAAAAAAATCTACATTTTTTTAAAAAAAGTATTTATTTATTTCTAATTAATTTTAATTTACAATCAACAAATAAGTTTTGTTTTTTCTTTTGGAGAAAAAGCACTTATATTTGTTAAACTAGTGATTTGCTTGATGTTTATCTTTGTTGAATTTAAGAACAGATTTTTCATTAGTAAATTAAATGGTAAAAAATAAAATTAATAACACATTTTTAAAATTATAACATACTAAACACTGCTAAATACTTAATATGTGAAAATAGTTATTGGAATTATTTGTTTTAGGTAAATTAAAGTTAAATAAATTAATTTTGTAGATTACATAGTAAAAAATTAAGAAAAAATATACCAAAAAATATAGGAGGAATTATATTAGAATCCTTGAGGTCTATAATAATCTCTCATTGTGTCCCTAAATTTTGAAAAGACTTCTATTACATCCCTTGAGTTAACTCTGTTTGTCCAAACTAACGTGTAACGTCAGATATGATGACATGGTACATAGGACGACCTAATACATGTGAACACCTTAACTTGTATTGATAGTGCAATTACCCCTTAAACTTCGTGACTCGATACAACTCTCCCAGATTGTTCATGACCCAAAAAAATCCAACAAAGAACAAAACCCAGCTCCTCCTCCAACTCTCTCTCTCGGCCAATTGGATTTTTAACAAAAAACAGAGTACACAAAAGATTTGCACTTTAACAAAATGAAAATCTATTGATTGAAAGAGCAATTTCAATTACAATCCAAAAAGAAACAAAACCCTAGCTACTAGATCTACAATCCAAAACAAACAAAACCACATCCTTGGAAACAACTAGAGTCAAGAAGATCGACGGTCCTAGCTTTCCTTTCGACAGGGTGTCATCTTTAGTTATCGCATACCACATAAACGATGAGCTTGACGACAGTCTGTAACTCTCCTTCGCAAACTCCAACTCCACACTCTTTGTGTGTTGACGTCTACAGCTTACATAGGTCACACAAAAAATTATACTTAATTATAATCATATCATCTTCTTCTTCTTGCCCTTTCTATCTCACAACAATAGTAAAAAAAATAGCAAAAAAAAATCAAGTTTCAGAGGAATGAAATTTCATAACAACAACATCACACTGGAACATGAATTTAAATTTAATCCTCAAATCACACAGTAAGTGAATTCAAAATCTACAGTAGAAAATAATGCGAGAAACCTAGTTGCAACTCTCCAGTGGTCTCACCACCAACACTACCCAGTCACCACCATTTTCATTGTCAACATCTCCCAGTCACCACTATCACCACCACCAAAACCCTCTCTCTCAACTCAATCATAACAATCCCTACCACCATCGAAGCTCTCTCTCTCACTACTAGCACCACTACCAAGCCATCTCTCAATCACCACCATCACCACCACCAGATAAGACTGGGCATTGGGCCGGGCTACAAGCCATTTTTTAGCCTAGTCAACCAGGCCGAGCAGGGCCAGGCCCGGTGTATTGTCCAGGCCAACCTGGAAAAAAAGGTAGGGCCAGCCCGGAACTGACATCGACCACTTTTTCCGGCCCTGGGGGCTAAAAATCCAAACCCATACCCTGATATTAACAGGGTCGGGTTCGGGCCAGCCCACGGGCCGGGCCTATTTGCCCAGCCATACCATTGGAACCCTCTTTTTTAACTAAATCATAACAGTCCCCACCACCACCGAAACTCTCTCTCTCATCACCGGCACCACCACCAAGCCAATTCTATTTTCAACTTAAGAATCGAAGTCCATTTTCAATAAACATAAATCAAGTCATTCATCTCTAAATCAAAACTCAAAATAAGAGACACAAATAGAAAATTGAAATTAAAAAAAAAATACAAAAACTTAGAAATTTTGCCTTCATTTAGATCTAATCTTCGGGGAAGGAGCATTAATGTTCCATCATCCTTAAGCAAACCCGTCGCCACCATCTTTTCTCGAAATCTCTCTATCACGCTCTATATCTCATACTATTGCTGCCACCATCACTTCTCGCTCTCTCTCTCTCCACCGTCGCCACCATCCTTTTTATTTGTCGATCTCTGGTGTGTCCGGGTTTACACCTAGGAGACTAAGGCAAGTGTACCTATCGTCTATAGCAAGTGGACCCTTGAGTACCGAGTGTCGTATCCCACAGAGACTACGATTAATAGCTACTCACTCTTCCTCTATTATCTAGCCGATAAATAATTGATTTCAAATATGAAAACTAACTAAACTAAACTCAAATTAAAGATAGAATGAACGATGGGAAGATGATACCTAGACGCTGAATCCCCCTAGACCGAATTAAGTAACAAAGACTCGTTATTCAAATAACCATTCAGGCAATTGGACCGTGGAAATTCCTAAGGTAAATTAACCTCTCTCTCGAGTTAGCTAATGCCTAACGATTAGGTTGATTAACCGGAATCTC
>CAODLS010740287.1:0-16253 GCA_948243855.1 Flueggea neowawraea
GTACAGAAGCAATGCTGGTTTCTTTAAGCTCATGGAGGAGACAATTGAGTCAAATATTAATGAAAGAAATGTATGGAGAAGGGAAAATGGAGAAGTATTTAAAACCAAGGTGGCCCTACAGCTGGGTAGAAGTTTATCAGAGCTCAGCCATCTTGCAACGTCTTCTTCTTCAAGAAATAACTCTGAAGAGTTTGCAGGCAAGCTTTTCTAGTTCTAGTCGATAGCTTACAACAACCTTGTCAAGACAAATATTCTTTAACTAATTCAATTCTTTGTATAGAATCCAAATCCAATTAACATTATAGCATTCATTCATTAATGCAATCGTTTGTTAGTGTTTAATTCTAATCATTGCCTAATTGCATTCCATAACTGAAGCTGTTCATTGTTAAATGGAGATGTTCCACGGTCTTAGAGATTGAATAATTAATTCCTTAATAACATAATCCAAAACAGACCAAAAGAACTGAAGAAGCAATTGGTCAAGAATAGTCATTGGAGAGTGAGTGTAATATCCTAGCTGGTTTGCGAGTGATAGTGTAATATCAAGTTTATAATAACCCAGATCCAATTAATATACAATTTGGATTAATCTTATTGGATCAGTGGCTTGAGTCTAAAAGTTGTGATGTATGCTAAAATTGCATATATAATTAAGAAAATATTTTCAACATATTCATCCTTCAATTGAGTATTTATCGTTGAATTTATATAAATTTCTCGTGTTTTGTAAGTTCGAATTGATTTGCATGAAGTTGGATTGCCATGAAGGTTGAATGATTTAAGAGTGCAAAAGAAGTGGAAATAAATGAGGAGAGAAACATGGCCAAAAGGTGTCCAAGTGGTGGCCACCAAGTCATTGCACAAAGTGGAAAAACAGTAGAGGCTCACGGTCATGAGCAAGACCATAAGCCAAAATGGAGCAAGGTTGTGATTGCATCACAACCAGCAATCACAGCCATGAGAGCAAGTCGTGACACCATCACGGCCGTGATGGGAAGGTCGTGACCACCAAGCAACGTTCTCCAACTTCCAGTGGCCAATCACGATCATGAGCTTGACTGTGAAGGAAGAAGAAGTTTGGTCGTGACTCTCATCACACTCTGGAGTCATGAACAATTATAGGGTTTATTGATTGCTTGTTGCTAATTATTTTATATTCCTTGCTTGTGTAATTTTTGCTAAAAATGCTTGAAATTTTTTCTTGAATCGTGCTTAATTTTTTTAGAATGCTTCAAATTTGAGAAAGATTGAATTTGAATTGAACTGGTTCTTTGTAGTGTGAAAGTATGCTTTTAACATAATTAATTGAGGAATGCATGCTATTTGAGGAATTTTGTTTGTAATTTGGCACTTTTTTTAGGCGGCATAGTTAGGAGTTCATTTATCAATGCCCTGAACCTATTAGTGGTGGCATATAGAAGGCTTTTGAACTAATTGCTAAATGGTTGTGCATGGAGGATTCAATGTTGTTAAATGTAGAGTGAGCTTGGTTTGATTAAAAGGTTAAGTGCTTAAATTGGATGCTTTGATGATGATGCTTCACTTTTGAGGTTGAACTTAAACAAGGAGAAGTGTGTGTGGCTCTAACCTCAAGGGAGAAATGATAAGTATCCCTCGTTGATAATAATAAGTGGAAACACAGGAGCCCTAAATTCACTCACTTTTTTTGTAGCACCCAAAATGAGAGTGAATGCGATAAAAAGGAATTAGAATGAAAGAAATTGGAAACAAAGCACTAATGTGTAAAGGAATAAATGAAAATGCTAAGATCGCTCTGTTGCTAAAGAAAAATGTGTTTTAATGTTGACAAAGAGGGAGATAAGTTTTAGAGGTGCCAATAGGTTAGGGAATTTTGATTTTTTGTGAACTCCTGAAAAAGCCCATTTTCAATGCGAATGTTTGATTCATATGATAAATAAATAGCGTAATATTCCTCTCTTAGTCATTTTACTAGCATACTTACATAGTATAAAATTTTTCTTGCCTCTTTTATTTGAATTGTATTCTTTCCCCCGGAATTGGATTTGGTTTGCTTGAGAACAAGCAAATGAGTAAGTGTAGGTGAATTTGATGTATGCTAAAATTGCATATATAATTAGGCAAATATTTCTAGCATATTCATACTTTAATTGAGTATTTATCATTGAATTTATATAAATTTCTCGTGTTTTGTAGGTTCGAATTGATTTGCATGAAGTTGGATTGAAAACGTGAGAACTGACATGAAGGTTGAATGATTTAAGAGTGCAAAGGAAGTGGAAATAAATGAGGAGAGAAATGTGGCCAAAAGGTGTCTAAGTGGTGGTCACCAAGTCATTGCACAAAGTGAAAAAACAGTAGAGGCTCACAGTCATGAGCAAGACCGTGGGCCGAAATGGAGTAAGGTCGTGATTGGATCACAACTAGCAATCATGGCCATGAGAGAAAGCCATGACTCCATCACGGCCATGAATCACAACCGTGATGGGAAGGTCGTGACCACCAAGCAACGTTCTCCGACTTCCAGTGGCCAGTCACGGTCAAGAGTTTGACCATGATTGAGACCGTGAAGCTCTCACCATCATGGCTCATGACCGTGAAGGAAGAAGAAGTTTAGTCGTTACTCTCATCACACCCTAGAGGCACGGTCGTGATCATGACCGTGAAAGGCATTCTAGAGAGAAAAATGACGTCAGTCAACAAATTAAGTGGGGACCAAAATTACAATCAAGCACAATTTTAGAAGGACTTTGTTAAGGTTTATGGGGGACCTATAGATTTATAAATAAACCTCTTACACACCATTTTTGGTAACCTTGGACACTTGCACATTAAAGAAGAGAATTATTCTTTATCAATTTCCAAGGAGAATTCTAGCATTAAAAAGGAAAGAAAAAGGGATTTTAAGGAGGTTTCCATCACCCATTAATTTTGAGTGACAATAGAAAAAGAAAAGAATCTAATTCATATGTCCACATCAACTAGTAGACAAGATCAAGAATAGTTTATAAGCATTCATCTTCCCTCAATCTACCAAGACACTTTTTAAGAGTAAAACTATGTGAAACCAACAATTCAAAGCGGACATAACCTCAGATAAGTTGGATTTTTTGATTGAGAGGAGCATGGTCCACGTTACTAATTAAGAAAGCAAAGGAAAGAAATAGGACATGCCAATGTAGGAAGAGTACATGGAAAAAGGATAAAAATTTTGGTGGTTGTTTTTAGTAAGAGAAAGCATCTGGACATCGGATATTGGCAGAAAGAGAGAGAGGGGTCAATTGATTTAGGTCAATAGAATATACAGTTGTTTATAAATCAATCTATTATTCTGGCATGTCAGTTAACGCTATACCTCTCTTTTTGCTTTCAAGTTTCACACAATGGTTTTTTTTTGTTTCCTTCATATATGGAGCTTTACCATTAAATTCATTTTGCAAGCATGGAATTGTTATTTACATAGAGCTAACAGGTTGCTATTAGAATTAAGTGAGGCTTTCTGATAAGTTTTTGTTTAGACTTAAATTCCATGCTAACAAGCATGGAATTTTTGTTTTGGCTTTCTAACAAAGATAGGAATGGTGTGGCACTGTTCACGCGCATTAAAATTCAGATGAGAATTTGCTCTCCAAACGCAACTCCAACGCTGGGTTGGAGTTGCCCTTAGTAAATAGTGGTTCTTGCTTGATTTTAGACTGCATGCACATTAATAAAAAATGAGTCAAAAATGGGACCATAAACCAGCGTCGCATTAACTCTAAACGGGGATCGAAACCTCACTCCACATACGTGTTTTTATCTTGGTTTTTACTAGAAATTTTAAAGAAGAATATTATTTAGCTAAGAAATGTCCATGCCCATGTGGATACATCACATTATCCCTTAGAGCCCCTAATTATTTAGGTAAAGTGAAGTGAAGAGAACATAGAGATTATTAAGTCACCATCTTATATAATATATATACTTTTACAAAGTTGTAAAATAATTTTAGGATTAAAGGCAATTAGCTTTGTAAATGCACCAATGATGGATTAGGTTAATTAATCACCAATTTCCTCTTTAGGTGATAGCATATTATGTTTTCATTAGTTGCTCAAACAATTTGATAGTCTCAAGCCATTACTTGGTTAGTTCATCTACCTTTGCCTACCTAATTATAAATTATGTGTTGTGATTGTAAGCCTTAGATTAACTGAATTCAATGTGTCAAGCTTAAATGATGTATAATTAATGTATATGTAGTCCAAAACACAGGCATAAATTCATGCTTAAACAAGCATTAAAATTTGTTAAGATTAATAAGAATATGGATGGGGGTTAATAGTTGATGAAAGGGACTACAATGTCTGCACCTTTTATCAAGTGGACTCGACAGATTATATGTGATGTGTTTCTTTTAGATTTCAAGTGATCACTATACTGTCAAAGATTCTTGCAAACTATTTTCACTCAATTGCGTCTCTCCATAGATGACTTACTGTGGGAAATCTAATTGCCTTAATCTTTAACGGTACTGACCAAACAATTATAATATCATTGATCGAATTAAAAATCACGTATTCTTATCCCAGTAACCCTGGGATTTCAGAAGATAGAAGAAATTTAGAAAGCCATAGAAAAAATCAAGAGAGGGTTTTGTTTTCAAATTTTTTGTCTGCCCTTATTACCAAACAAAATAAGTCTTATATAGACTTCATGAGTATACTTCTGAAATAAAGTAGCCAAATACAAGTGGCCAACAAGACATGACATAAAAGTAAAGGGGCCTAAACAGGTGGCCAAACTTTTACAAACCCGTGGCTTTCTTTCTAAAAGAAAGATTCTTGACATAACATAAATGCAACATGACAAAACAAAAGGACATAATACAACACAAACAATTATAATGGCAGACCACGAGTACTGGATCCAGCTGTCCTTAATCTTTCGGTGGAGATTGTGGTGGAGGATTCGTGACCTGGGTCCATGTGCTTCCTGAGTGACTTGGATGATGAGTTGGACAAGCATCATCCCAAAGCCATGTATATTCTTCTTCAAAGGAGTTGTTACTATTGTTGTCTCCATAGTCCACGTCTTTTCTGCTAGGAAAACGATAACCGAGAGGTGGTTGAACAGGAGTCGCTTGCCTCAATTCTTCCATAACCTCATTAAAGTTTCTAACAGGTTCTATATGAAGACCTTAAAAAACTCCAATGAAGCTTGGCTGCATGATAATGGAGTATGGAAGGATCTCGACTATAACAGGACGCTTCTGAAAACTTGCCAAAGTTGTTGGATGAGGCATTAGAGAATTGTTGATATCACATAGGTGCTCCACAAGTTGATCCCTAGCAACTGGATTATCTTTGATAGACTTAGATACAGGACCCCAACCATAGCAGATGTTCTGGGTCCAAAGATAACCTTGACTATGGCGAAAATATGGACGATGAAAAATATAGACCTCTGGGTGGGGCTAATCACCTTTTCCAAGGAAGTTTTTTGATCAATGATAGTTCTGAGCCTTTTTCTCCACAAAGGAATTTCAAAGAACTATTCAAGAAAAGTCCAGAGAAGCGAATGACACTGTTGATCATCATTTAGATGCTTGAGGAGTTCTTTTGGATCAAACTCAATAGCAATCTTGTGAATAGTCACAAGACACCATAGGAACCACAAAAAATCTTCTGTGAAAGAGCTAGCCATCAGGAATGGTTTGGTCAAGAAGGCATACGGTGGGTCAAATATGAAGTATCTGGAAATTAGACTAGAAAAATAAAGCTCAAGGAGTTGAGATTTAAAATCTTCAATATGAGTCTTTGTATAGGCATGGATCAAACTGGGGATTTTCTGATCATCAGTTATAGGAGGGAAATCTCTATTTTGCATGGCAATGTTGTATTGAGGAGGAGAATTTGAAGAGCTTGCCATGAACACAACTGGTAAAGAACCCCATGGGAGAATGAGTTGAACTAATTTCTTCTTTGGGCGAGAAAGATAATCAACGATGATATTATGATCTCCTTTTATATGCTTCACATCAAACTCATAACGACTGAATCAGTCCTTCAGCCTTAAGCATTGACCATTTGGAATTTCTTTGTTCCTGAGATCCAAAATATTTGGAAAAGATGAATTATCCATTTCAACCAAAAATTTATGTCCAATCAAATGAAATCTAAATTTTTTTGATTCCATTCTTCACGGCAAGGATTTCCTTGTAGACAGTGTGATAATGCTTTTCTGCATCAGAAAATAGACCACTGACATGTCTACAATATTCATGCAATCCTTTGTCATCTTCTTCTAGGAGTATTGCTCCCCAGTACTCATCGCTAGCATCTGTTTGCAAAACATGTTTTCTCGTACTGAGAATCTTAAAAGGTGGTGACTTTTCACAAAGTTGTTTTAGCTCCTTTACAGTTGTTGTATGCTCCATACCCCAATGTGGGACATTCTTTTTTAGCATCTTGGACAATGAGCTGGTGTACTTTGCAACACGTGGGAGGAAATTCCTAACATAATTGACTATGCCAAGAAAAGACTGTATCTATTTTTTGGATAAGTTTTCATCAGGAAATTGGGCCAAGCCTTGGGCTAGACCAAAATACTTTTCTTTTTGGACAACATGATTCCAAACTTATCAGCAAGTTCAAAGAACTTTTGAAGTAGGACATTATGGGCTGTCTCATCTTCTGAGAATAGGAGGATGTCATTAATATAGACCAGGGCTGAATAGAGAATGGGCTCAAAGATCTTGAGCATGGTCTTTTGGAATAGAGAAGGGGCAACCTTGAAGCCAAACGTCATGACTCTCTACTGATATTGGGCTATAGGGATATAAAAAGTCATTTTTGGTCGATCATCTGGATGGACTCCTAATTGCCAAAAACCCGCAATTAAATCAAACTTTGAGAAGATCTTGGCTTTGTGAAGATGAACATGCAAAGATTGAATCTTCGGAAGTGGAAACTTGTCATCTCTGAGGAATACGTTGAGTGGCTTGTAGTCAATGACTATTCTCTTCCTTCCTCTAATTTGTTCACTTCTTTTGTTGACATAGAATGACTGACATGCCCAATCACTTGTAGTTGTTTCAATCAAGCCTTGTTGTAACAACTGTAAGCATTCTTCCTTTGTAAGAGCTAGATCTGATGGAGTTATTCCTGGATGAGTAGCCTTAGTGGGATTGATATCTTCATTCTTCTTAAATGGTAACCTGACATAAAATTTAGGTTCTTCCATAAAAGATGAGGATGAATGAAGCTTGCATGAATTTCTGAGAATAGATGCCCAAATTTGTCCACCAATGGATGTTATGTTGCTTCAGCAAGGAAAAGGTTGTGAACGCTACCATAAGGTTTGAATTGACCCTTATAGAAGAGTTCAGTGTCACCAATGCTAATCTTCTTTAACGGGTTAATAACATCTAAGCCAATTAAAATGTATTTTCTTATGAGCTCCGTACCAATCACCTTGATCTAAGTAATTATTCCTGGAAATATATGAATTTCAATCTGCTGCTTGGAAACATATTGAGTAGTGAAAACCCTTCCACTTGCAACTGAGAAATGATTCGACTGTTCTTTCCAAATTCCAGGAAAGATGTGGGGATTGATCATAGTATAGGTTGCACCAGTACCAACAAAGCCTATGACTTTCACAAGAACATCATACTTGGACTTGAGAATCTCCATTTCAGCATGAGGGGACTGAATGGATTGAGCTGAGAGACAAGGGAAAACTCCAAATGCATCATGATAGTGTGTAGATGCCGAACTATCAGAATCATTTGATTCAGAATCTTAGGACAAGTATGTAAAGACTGTTGTCTCCTGACCAAGACTATTATCACTCTGTTTTGAGAAAATAGACTCTAAATCTTCTTTTGGATCATAAGGAGAGATGTTCATCACCTGCTGAATCATCTTCGTAGATTTCTCCTTGTTTGGACAATTTTTTTGCAAAATGACCTTTTTGGCCACAAATAAAGCATCGATCTGACTTCTTTTGTGTGGTCTTCTTTCTGAATGAACGAAAACAGCCTTTCTTCTTGTATTTTCTGGAGCCTTTCTTGTTCTTTTTGAAATATTGTTTCTTAGAGTACTTCTGCTAGTGTTGTTTTTTCTTGCTTGTTCTACAATCATAGTTCTTGTCCTTACATTTGATTTGTAAGTAAGAATGATCACAAGCCTTCTCGAGTTTATTCTTAGAGAACAACTTGAAAAACTTCTTTTGTTCGCATAAATTTTCAAATGCATGTTCTACATACTAGAATAATTCTCCAAGACCATGGTGACCAAGGTCTTTTCCTGAAACATTGACTTGTCTGGCAGTCTTCGGATGAAGTTCTTCAGGGAAAGATGAAATAAAAATCTTCCTTAACTCTCTGCTATTTAAGCCTCCAAGTTGATAATAAGTTTTTACCATTCTCTGATAATGACGATGGAGATCACTAAGTTGTAAAGAACAACACTTCATCTTGTAATAATCCTGTTCATGCTTCTTGTCAAAAACTCTAGAATTTCCAATAAATTCTAAGTAAATCAGACCCATTGCTTCTTCAATTGAAACTCCAGTGAACATTAATTGATTTGTTGGTCCGAGAGAAAGGAACCAATCACGTAGCGTTCCAACGAACTGAAAAGCCAATTCTCTGATAGCTGCTTCTAAATTAAAATTAGGCTTTGTACGCTGAAGATCTACCCATGCACTAATTTATGCCATTCGATCTCTTCTCTTGTGTATGGGGATATCATTAAAAGTAAATCAAGGTCCTCCCTTTGTTTTTTTCTCCCTCTGAGTGATGTAAACACTAATGGATTTTGTTTCTTCTTTCGCTTCATCGACTGTTTCCATGGTGACTCTAGACGTTACTGCAGTTTCAGTTTGTTGAGTAGGAACATATATAAAAATAATGGAGATGTCTGCATAATTATTTCAGAATCAGAGGATAGACTTGATAAAGAATTGCCTTTTGAATCAATTACTTCAACTTCCATGTCTTCATTAGATTCAGAAACTTCAGAGTCTGAGGCATACTCTGGATCATCAGAGGATGAATCATATTTTTTGGTAGAAGAGGATACTTCTGATGAAGAATGAGAACCCTCTGATAGGTTGGCAAAAGGATTTTGAGAATCCAAAGCATTAAGATCCTAGGAATCTTGGAATAATGAAGCCATATAATTAATGGATGGCTAGGATGTCTGTCTGAGTGTTGTCATAAAGCTTGTAGATGGCTTATCCTTATGCTAAGATGATTCTCCTTCTTTAAGCTTTCCTTTATCCTTCTTTTTTTTGTTTCTTTGGCTCTGCTTCCTTTCTTTTAAATTCATCATACTTTAAAAAATTAGATGAAGCTAAAGAGACAACTTCCTTCCTTCCAGAGGCCATAAACTTCTGTAGATTAGGAGTTCTTCGAATTGAGCTAGGTGATGACCTAAACAGAGAATACTGTCGAGGAGGTCATAGAAAGATGGATGTTTAATGTCACTTTCCAATCTTTCTTGTTCCTTCTTCATCTTTCTGAGCTCCGCTTCTTTCTGAACAAAGTCAACACCGAAGTCTTTGTTTATAATCATTATGTTCAGGGTCTTTTCTAACTTGGAGATCTTTTTATGAACTTCAAAATAGAGATCTTGAATACCCTGACTGATGTGTTTGACTTCAGATCCTTGCTTTTCTACAACATACGTGATCTTATCCAACTTAGCATACTGACGAGCTAAGTGACGTCTCTAAGCTAGATGACTGCTAGTGTGCCAATTCAGAACTTCTTCTCCTTGAGATAAAGGTTCAAAAGAACCATCAGCTCGAACCATTTTGGGCTAAGTGTATGGCCGAAGAGGGATTCCATGTGCAATGGTATATGGAATCAGAGGAGGATATTCCTCTTCATCATTTACATTTGGAACCTTAGAGGTAGATGAGGCCATGAAACAGGGGGCGACAATAGGAGATGACGTCTGGACTATTTTTGCGGAAGGATTGCATGATCCTTATCTTCTTAGAATTTTTAAAGCTTCAACATATATAAGAAGGGAAAATCTTTCCTTCCATTCTTCTACAAGTTTTTTTTATCATAGCTCTTTTGAGTCCCATTAGAAATAGCGATCCAAGGAGAAGAATCATCATCCTTATCTCTGGAATGATAAGAATGTTCTCTACAAGAAGGTCTTCTCGTTCTTTACCTCTTTAGAGAATCACCTGGGAACTCTTCGTCTTCATTCTGGCAAGGACAACCTTCTTCACACATATCGGGATCAACATCCCAAATAAAGTGTCCATCAACCTTGTTTGTGTAAACAGACTGACCTGAGGATTCAAAATAGACAATGGGAACCTTCTTTTCAACTGGGACAAGTTGAATCATAACAATTGTCTGAAAGATAGAGGAACCAGAATTAGAACTTTCTGGCTCATCTAGGTCCCTATAAACAGTTTGGATAGTTCCATCGTTCCGTCGATGGAAAGTGTAATCCTGGGACTGAATTGGCTTTTCACCTGCCTAACCTTCTCATAATTTGTGATCCAGAATTCTGGGATCAACTTCTTCAGAGTCTCTGTGTCTATCTGCTTGGGAGCTTGGACAATGGTCGAGACTTTATCTATTGTCTTTGAAAGCACATATAAAGCATCATTGGAGCCATAGTCATTCTATATCTCTTTTTAAGCAGTAGTTTGGGGCTACATATTTGATTTTCTTCTCAATTTTTTAAGGAATGGGGTTAAAACCTTTAGCAAAAATATCCTAATATATTAAATCCTGCACCACTTTTGAAATTCTGGTCGTTGATCCATCCTTTCCGTTTTCGACATTTTTCTTGATGTGTCATCGTATTTTGCTCCACCAAAAATTAAATTTTCAATTTTTTTTTATCGGAAGTTACTCCAATGCCAAAAATTCATTGGCTTTTTCCCACATTTTGAAAGCCAAAAAAATTATTTTTTCACACTATGAAAAGCTAACATTTATTTGTCACAAACTAGTAATGCTTACATCTACCAACTGCCAGCCTCTAAAACCTAATTGAGCTACAAGAGTCCTACGAGCCATAGGTAAATATAACAGAGGTTAGGTCCTTAGTTGTAAATTAAAGAAAAAGTACTTTACAAGAAATAATACTTTTCGTCTCAATTTAATAAACATTATTTTTATTTTAAATTTTTTAAAATATAAATATATATTTTTTGTTAAATTTATTATTAATAAAATTAAAAATTTATTTTTATTTAATTTATTAATTATAAATATAATTAGTTAAAATATATAAATAAAAAATTATATAAAATTAAATAATTATAACTAATAAAATTATTATTTTTTAATTTTTGTAAATTAATACCTATTAAATTGGGATAGATTAAGTACAATTATTCAAAGAAAGAGTTCTCGTTTAACATTAGTGAGTAGCACCAGAAGGAGCAATTGAGAATTTCTTCACCTCCTCCTCAATTCTTTCTCTTCGATCTCTACAATTTGTGTATTCCTCACAACCGGCGTTGCGACAACTGTCTTAATTCTACAAAAACCCTTATTTAAAAAGAAAACTAAGACAGAATAAAAAAACACCATCTTTTTAAAAACAATTTGTGAATAGAAACTGGTGAAGACAAGAAGATGATTCAGCTATTGTTTACATTGATCTTCGCAGAGATGGCGTGGATAATAGTGATGTTGTTCAAAACCCCATTAAGGAAGTTAGTTATAGTGGGTCTGGATCGGGTCAAGCGGGGTCGCGGCCCAATTATGGTGAAGACCGTGGCGGGAACCCTTTTTGTGTTGTTGATGTCAAGTGTGTACAGCATGATGAAGATCCAGAAGCGTTCGATTGATGATGGGGCTTTAAATCCGACTGACCAGGTTCTCATGGCCAAGCATCTCCTGGAGGCCACTCTTATGGGTAATTCCTCTTTTCTTATAAAAGATTAAAGAGAGATTAGCTTTCTGATGTTTTTATTCTGTTTTCTTCCAAGTTGTGTGCTTTTGGTGGGTTGCTAACTTGCTATGAGAGTACATTATTTGCATTGATGGTTGAGTTGATCATAATACTGTTTCATTCGTGATTTGCTTACTCTTTGTTGTTTATTTTTATCGAACTTGTGGTAGACCCATTGCTCTTTGAGTGATTTTAATCTAATTTTGAGAAGAAAAAGGTCTGTTATTATGGATCGCTTAAATTTTGGTGCCCAGTCTCTGGTCAACCTTAACAAGTTTGATCTTTTGTATGACAATCTGAGGAAGACCTTTGCATCTTTATTATGAATTTGAGGAACTTGTCAATTGGACAATGTTGTTGTCTTTTCTCTGTTGGTTTGAAGCTTTTGTTACTCGAAGGAAGATAGTTTCATGTGGCAACAAATTTTGATCTTTTCTGTGCCAGAGTTAAGCCATCTAGAATCTAGACCTTTGTTTCCATTAGGAAGAAAATGTAATAGTAGATTTGGAACATCATTCTCATTTATAACTGTAATGCTTTTTCTGTTTGTAATTTCTGCGCATTTCATTAATCATGGGTGTCCAGAAGTAAATCCTATAAACTTAAGGAACTCTGTATGAAATATGATTGTCTCCTAAAAAGGATTGTCTGGATTGTTTTCAGAAGTGACATTTATCTCATCTTTCTTAAGCAGCATATTTCAGAGACAGAATCTGGCCTGTTGAAATTATTGTCCTGTTTTTCATACTGGCTTGAATTTTAGTTTTAGATGCAAAGTCATTTGCTAAGCTTTGCATTTTCCTTGTTCCTTTTTGCCCTTGAACATGTATATGTAAGCTCATTGTAACTACATGCAGGTTTCTCCTTGTTCCTTGGATTGATGATAGACAGGCTACACCATTACATAAGAGAGCTCCGCATACGAAGGAAGACAATGGAGGCTGTAAAGAAACAGAATCGTAATTTTGAGGATGGAAAAATAGAGGAGATCAGAGCCTTGGAAGAGGAGATGACAATGCTGCGATCAAAATTTAAGCAGCTAGAATCTGAACTTGAATCGAAGACAAAAGAGGTGCATACTTCAGAAGCCAATGCAGTTGCCTTAAGGAAGCAATCTGAAGGTTTCCTTCTTGAATATGATCGGTTACTTGCGGAGAACCAAAACCTGAAGAATCAATTGCAGTCTTTGGATTATAAATTTTCTCGCTCAAACAGCAAAAAGAACACTTGAGGAGGCAAGAAACTACGATGGCTGATTAACTTTTTTCTTATATTATTTTATTGGAATTTCCAATTTGATTTATTGATTACGGTTTAGTTGTCATTTTGCAACATTGTTAGTGTGGAGACGAAATACAAATGCAAAGGTTTTTGATATTTGGAAATAGAAAATAGGTTCACCTTTTCTCAGGATCATTGTCAAATCGGAGCTTGCTTATGTAATAGAATGAAGTAGTTCTTTTGTTTGTTAGCTCAAACTGCAATGTGTTGTAAGCATGAAGTTTGTATTCTGCTCTTTTATAAGAGCTGCAATGGCAAGCCCATTGTAAGGAATGGGATAACTCCAAATTAACGGTTGGTATTACCCTTTTCATTTCTGAAACTTCACTTCTTACTCTGTTTTCTTTTTTATCAGTTAATTAATTTATGCACGATACAGTCAGAATTATTTCTTGATATCGTAATTAAGTTTGCCGATCGAATTCATATTTTCCTGAATTATTTGGTAAAACTCAGAACGGGATCATTCACACGCAGAAGTCGATCAGTCTTAAATGCAGTATGTAAAATATAAAAAGAGGTACTAGACTAACACGGGGAGCTATACGGGCGTGGGATTGACCATGTAATGCACTGGAGCCAGAAGAGACGAGAACTGGGCGGACACGGCCTTGGCCACGGCCGTGTCTGTGTTCGTGTCTTTCCTGTCGAGCTTTCTAGAGACGCGATTCATGGCCGTGTGTCGAAGAGCCGTGCCCGTGTCTTTGCTTCCTTGACCATGTAATTAATTCTGACAGGATTTAGGGTTTCAATTAGGATTTTCCTAATTAGTTTTGACTTATATTATCTGTTAACTATATAAGGGGGGCTTGAGAACGTTTTTGGTAACCTTTGAATGCTGTTGTAAGCCATTGTGCTTATTTTTTACTCTGAATAGTAGAATTACTTGTGCTCTGCCCGTGGACATAGATCGGTTATTGATCAAACCACGTAAATCTTGTGTTCTTGTGTGATTGCTCTTTGTTTCCGCGTTATCTCTAATCGCCAGATTTCCTGACAAGTGGTATCAGAGAAATCCCTGTCGAATAAGCTTTATCAGAAAAGGCGACTGCATACCTTGAGGATGTCACAAGGCATGCAGGTAAAAGAACATCTTGACAAATTTAATAGGATTGTATTAGATTTGAAGGTGTTGGTGTTGACATTGATGATGAGGATCAAGCTATGTTTCTGTTGCATTCGTTGCCTGAATCATATGAGAGTTTTGTTGATACTATCATGTATGGTAGAGATGGGGTTTCTGTTAATGATGTGAAGGATGCTTTGTTGTCTAAAGAACTAAAGATGTTAACTTCTAATTCGGGTGGATATAGAGTGGAGTACGTATTAACCGTTAGTAGGGGCAAGGGACTGGGTAAGAATCATGGTTTGATGTGTTATCACTGTAAGGAGATTGGACACATAAAAAATTGTCCACATAGGAGAAACGGTGGAAAATCAAGTGCAGCAGTTGTTCAGAATGATTCTGTGGGATTTCAAGATAATTCTGATGATGGGGGAGTAGTGAAGTGTTGACAGTTTCTGTATGTAGATCTGAAGATAGCTGGGTTATTGACACTGGTGCAGCTTATCACATGACTTTTTCTAGAAAACTGTTTGATTCTTTTAAATAATGGAAAGGCAGTGTTAAATTGGGAGATGGTGAGAAACTGAGTGTTTAATGCAGTGGTTCTTTGAAGATCAGGATGCATGATGGGAATGTCATAAAACTTGATGCTTGGTATGTCCCTGGGTTGCGAAGGAACTTGATTTCTGTTGGTGCTTTGTCGAAGCATGCTTATAGTTTCTTATGAAGAGGTGGAGGAATTCGGTTGTGCAAGGGATCTTCAGTTGTGATGAAGGGTAAATTACAGAATGACATTTACACCTTGATTGGCAAGTCGGTAGTTGTTAATGATTTAAGGACTGTTATGAGTTCTGTAGGAAAACAGGTGGAATTAATGATTGAGACTCTGGAACAGGAAAAGATCAATCAGCTTGATTCATGAGGTCTAACAACAAGGATACCAAGACATGAAAATTTTGTTGGTGATGATAAAAGGTCATCACTGGAAGACACAGAAAATGATGTGAGGTGGTGTGTTGTTAGGAGTGGATGGAAAGCTAGCGCTAGTAGAGGTAAGTCCAGGATGGACTTGGTTCATTGTTGCAGGATTTGAGGCTCTTCGGGGTGGTGTGACAGATGAGTGATTCAGGATTCAGAGTTGAATGAGAAAGAAACTTTACTCCAATGTGGAGAATTGTTGAGATTTGAGTGAATTTCTTGATCAAGATTGAAGCCAAAACCTTATGGGAAGTGATACAAGCCAAAGAAGCACGGATTTGTGAAGGAAAAATAGGTATTGGACTGCCACGAGGAGCCACACGGGCGTGGGATTGACCGTGTAATGCACTGGAGCCAAAAGAGACGAGAACTGGGTGGATCCGTGCCCGTGTCTTTCCTGTCGAGCTTTCTGGAGCTACACGGATGCGATTCATGGCCGTGTGTCAAATAGTCGTGCCCGTGTCTTTGCTTCCTTGACCGTATAATCAATTCTGACGGGATTTAGGGTTTTAATAAGGGTTTTCCTAATTAATTTTGACTTATATTACTTGTTAACTATATAACGGGGTTTGGGAACGTCTTGGGTAACCTTTGAACGTCGTTGTAAACCATTGTACTTGTTTTTTACTCTGAATAGTAGAATTACTTGTGCTTTGTCCATGGATGTAGATTGGTTATTGATCGAGCCACGTAAATCTTGTGTTCTTATGTGATTGCTCTTTGTTTACGCGTTATCTTCTAATTGTCGGATTTCCTGACAGCAAGTGTACACAAGAACCTCTTTTCGGTCGTAAACCACTTTCCGTACAGCTTTAAATCAAGCATTAGGATTGGAACTGTGAAAAGGAAACAGAGAACAAGATACGAAACGGTGTCTGAAACAAGTATAGTGATAGGTGATGATTGAAGCAAGAGCAGCCATGAAATCCAAGGAGCATACAAGTAGTTCACTCCTATGTAGTGCAAAAACTCTTGTTTCACCATGTTGAAGTGAAAACAACACTTGAGTATGTAAAGAAGACAGA
>CAODLS010740349.1:0-21431 GCA_948243855.1 Flueggea neowawraea
AAATAAAAATTCAAATTTTTACCCAAATTTATTTAAAATAATTATCCAAAAATAATTATTCTAAAAATAATTATCCACCAATAATTATTCAAAATAATTACTCCAAATATAATTATTCAAAAATACTTATAAAAATTATTCGGGGTATTACATCAACCTCATCTAGCTTTCTCCTTTCGGTCATTCAACTAAATTGTTAAAACTATCATTATGATGGTCAGTCACAACATCAAACATGTCATTAAATCAAATCCACAATCTTTATAAATATATCATTCAAGCTCAAGAGATAAATACTACAAATATGGCATTAAGAACATGAATCCCATACGTAAATATAGCAAAAGATGTCAAAGTTTACATCTCTAAGCCCTAACAAAATATTCAAGCTATCATGTTTATGTTCAACATAACATGACAATAAACACTAACATAAATCATGAAAACAATAAAAGATATGAAGAGAGAAGAGATAAAACGGATGTAGAGAAGCCTCTCTAGGTAGCATTCAAGAGAAATCTTTGCTTTTTAAGTTTGTTCTCCTTCCTTAGAACCCTAACTAATGTTCTTGAAAAAAAAAAAGAAAAAAAAAAGTGTTCTTCCAAAAGTTGAAAGATGTAAAAGTAAGTGGAAGAGTGAATAAAAGGGGTATTTATACCCTTTTACATATGTTAAAATCCTAGTAAATATGTGGCCAAAATGCCCCCAAGTGCATGCCTTTTGTCCACCAAAATAAGCTTGGTTGAATTGACTTTTTGACCTTTAGCAAGTCGACCACGGGCAGACCCACGGCTTTGGCGCAGGGGCGTGACACGCTGCGCTTTCACCACGGGCTAGACCACGGCCGTGGTGGTGATCGTGGCCAGGCCACCATGGTCGTGGTCCACACTTTTCTTCCATTTGCATGTCGCTTTTTCGTCCTTTTTCGGGTCTTCATTCCCAATTTATCCAAATCATTCCCAACCTAAACCAAACACAAAAAAAAAGTGTAAATATGACATTAAACACTCAATCATTGGTCGAAAATGCATAAATTCTTACTTGAATAATTGTGTAATTTTAGGATATATCAGGTACAAGTTGGATTTTTTGGAAGCTAGTGAAGGGCCATTCAAGTTCGTTTCTTTTCAAGACTTGAAGGATTATATCAAGATCATTCCTTAAGTATATAAGGGACTTTTTGGGCAAAAATTAATAGAGAACCCACACACATTCATTGCAAACGTTCATTAAGAATCAACAATATTGAAATCATTATTTGTGGGTAGTTGAAAGCATTCATTATTCATGTATAATCATTGATGCTCTTGTGAGATATTGTGAGCTTATCATTTGTATTTCAATCAATTGTATTATTGAGAGAGTGTCTTAAAATCAAGGGGATTTCATGAAAGGGTTTATCACAATTGTATCTTAGAGAAAATAACTAGATTGGGAAGAGTTCTCACTTACCTTGAAAGTGATCTTGGGAGAGGTTCTCACTATACCTAAGAAAGTGATTAAGGCTGCAAAGATTCTCACTTGATCCTTATAAAAGTGATTGTGTATTTGTTGAAGGCCTTTGAGAGGTAAGTAGTAAAAAATCCGAAGTGCATATACTTAGGTAGTAGATGTATGTAAGAGACTTGTCAAACCACTCTAAATCTCTTGTGTTCTTTCTTGTTTTTCCTATTCTTTTTATTCAAACTTTCAAAACACAATAACAATCACAAAAGAAGCACTCAAAACCAAAAAGTTCAAACAAAGTGCTACTCCACACTATTCACCCCTATAGTGTGGTTACCAATCGTCCCCGAATTTTCCATCACTTCAAATCTCAATCAAATTAAAACTAATTAAAAAAAATTATATCAAAATGCACGATCAAGTTTAAAAATTGACATTGATCCAAGATAAACGAAGTTACCTATTTAAAGCACTTAGGGCTGCAATTCAGCCATAGATTTTATTAATTTTAATAGATTTATGTCTCATTAGTTTGATGAAGGGACGGTTTCGTTTGGCCGTGCCCTATAATTTGAACACGAAAAGGTTTGTTAGGCAGATTTGCGGAGGGCCCTCTATAGTTTCTTCAAACAATCATATGTGCTAAGTCAAGAAAGTCTAGCCAGCACATACATGATTTCAATTCTTCAATTTTTTTGAATAAATTTCAAGTTTTTAATTTCATGCTCCTCTAATTATCAATGTGAAAATCATGCTTACTAAAGCGAAACCATGAATTTGGTCCAAATATTTGATCATTTTTGAACAACGAAATGTAAATATTGTTTTCCAACAAATAATAAGTCATTTTAATGACTGCGGCTTAGTTATTAATTAAACATCCACGAGGGCTAATAACAATTAAAGCTGCAGCAACCTAATTTTGTAAGGTCTAGAACCTTGTTAGTACTAATTAGTAGCTAGTTATTAACAACTTGATTAGAAATGGAATTTGATAATAATTAGTTAAGTATCCAACATCGCCCACAGATATATGTTCCTAATTACTATCTTTTAAGTTTGCAATCCATTCAATCTACCAAATATGTTATCTGTTCGATCTATTAAAAGCGAACACCAAATGTAACACTAACTCAAGACATTTTTCCATAAGATATTGCAAATATTGCATAGCAAAGTACGACCGATGTATGATATTTTTTGCGTGCATGCGTATGCATTTTCTGTTTGCTTGTGCTTCAGGGAATGAACCCAATCAATTAACTTGTTAGATCCTATCTCCTTTATACAATTATAAATAACAACATGTTTGCTTTTAATGCCCCTTTTGCTACGAAACATTTTTGAATGCTATTGTTTCTACAAAGATATATCTCAATGTTTAGCTTAAATATTATAGTTGATATTATTAGCACTAACGGAAGCAGAATTATTTTCACTCAAAAACAATGTTGAATGGTGCCACGAAAATTAACAGTGAATTTGATGACAGACAGATGAACAATTATCAAATTAAGGACTTCATTTTTTATTTTTTTTAAATTTAGAGACTTAAAATTAAGTTATTATAATAAATCTATATGTATAGAACCTCGTCTTATATAAAAACTATATGTAATATAGGACCTCGTCGGCATTTCCGTGACCCCCTACCGTGATTATTAGATGTAATCCTTGATGATAGATCATAAAATGTAGCGTATTATTCATAAGTATATAATTATTTAGTTCAGTTAGTCCATTTCGGTTTAAAAAAAAAAACCTTTCACGTTTGTCGGATATTGGCTTCTAAGTTCTAATTATTCCCTGCAAAAATCTATTCTAAAAATATAGTACGAAGATTTTGGATTTTTAATGAAATCTGGTTCCAATATCTAGCTAGTTTCATTGTATACCAGAATCATGTTGAATATAGTAAAAATATCCGAAGATGGAATGTGTAAAGTCTAATTTTGGTATATATCGAATATACAATTGGATTCAAATCAATGGTGTTCCCGTCCTTTTTCCGACTTTCCATAAATTAAGAATCAAAATAAAGTTGACGTATTAAGAGGTAATAATAATTTTTTTTGATAAGTACAATAATAATAATAATAATAATAATAATAATAATAATAATTTTGTGATGCCTAAATTCACCAATGTGCTAAAATTCAAAGCAGTCATGGAATGTAGATGAAGAAAGGTTGCAAAAGTAGTTCTTTTAATGAGATGATAGGTTCATGCATATTCCCACACAACAGCAAAAATTAAAGATGTCGATGGCAATAATATCATATTGCACATGAAATATTTTATTATTGTTGGTCATTTTTTATTGTTGGCCTATTTTATTGGCAAGTTGCCATAAGTGGTTTTGGCATATCTAATTATCAATCCTTTCTATTTCAAGACTACATTCTTTAAATTGAGACTTGCATCGCATGCTTGGATTTCTTGTCTTTGGTCAAAGTAGATTATATCCTTTCACAAATTGCTCACTATAGAACAAAAAAATTAACACAAAAAACAAATTTGAAATCACGAGAAAGACTGTAACAATAATTCAATGTCATTAATGTTAGATTTATTTCTTATCATGGTGGTCTAACTATTATATCACAATTATTAAGATAATACATGCGCACATCATCTTGAGTGATATATATTTTATTATTTTTTATGAAAAATGTACTGAAGAACTGGAAATGTTTTAATATTTTATCCCTGTAATTTGCTCTTATACGTGTATGGAAGAAATATGCTGGAAATATTCTCATTAAGTGTATAAAAACCTTGAATCCCATTCGAAGGTTCTAAGCCCGTAGTTTTTCCATCATTGAAAAAATCTCTTCATTTGAAAGAACTTACCAGGCACTTATTGTTTCAACTTCTGATTTAACAAAAGAGGGTAATACCTTTCAAATTTATTAACACCCTTATTTATGGCGGATGAATACTATAATTATAGAAATGACTCGACTCTATTGGATAAACATGACTATTTAAACAAAAGACAAAGAATACAAACTAAGTAACAAGGAAAAAGCCAGCAAAAGAGCAATTCCCTATTTTATATTTCGACTTGCATTTTTTATATGACACCAAATAGTATGTTCTCCTTATTAGCATCTATGGTTGTGTTGGTGGTTCAATAAATTAGCTTGATATATCAAAGCTACATTCTTACAATTACCATTAGAATCTCTTACATGTATTTAGTTAAGGAAAAACAGACTAAAATTCACTATTCGTTATTTTTGATATAAAAAGTACAACTCTCTTTTTTTTTCTTTTCCATTGCCTGAAAAATTATGATTTCGTTAAGGGTCGTTATTTCAATTGTAAAATAATTAGAGTATTAGTTTGTCAAAATAGCTATCATTGTCCAAATCAAACCACTCGTGCAATGCCGTGGAGTAGTTTATATTTGTTTTCAACTTTCAAAGTAAAAGCCATAGTTTAGTTCATATTGCTTTAATTAAGTTAATAATAGATCGACAAACAATGATGGGTCAAGATGTTATGGAAGACCCAACTTAATACCGTAAATTATCCTTATGGAAGTGTTTTTTGAGAGTTACTCGGAAGCTCTTGAGCTATAATGTAATATCTATTTCAGTCCCCCATTTACTGAAACCATCCAATGTACTCCTACTTTCATTTTGGTTGAATTATGATTTCGTCCCTGTGGCTTGCTCTAATACGCGATTTCATACCTATTTTTTCAAAAATCATGATTTATTTTAAACAAATTTCCACTAACGAAATCCTTCTGAAAGTTTAACAGATAATTTTAAGTACTGCGCACTCTTAACACACCTAAGTGGTAACTATATATATTGATTTGAAGGCCATAAATGAATTAGATTTGAAACCTCATATGTATATATGAACTAGATTTAAAGTTTAATTGGTAAATTAAATTGAAGAGTTTAACTAGTTGAATTTGAAATGATAAGCCTATAATTGATACTTGAGTAGAGAGGCATAACAATCAATAAAGGAGACTCTTGATAGTTGATACCTATTTACTCTAAAAGGCTTCTTATGGGAAAAAGAATTGTCAGTAACTATAAACACATCTTTGCCCATATAACTAGGCAACGTGAGGCATTTTACATTCCTAGGATTAGTTAATGAAAGAAAATAACTTGAGCATTACAATTTTTATTAGTCTATACCTTCAAAAATTGCCTGTGGAACTCCAATATTTCGCTTTAATATAAAAAAATGCATCATTCCGTCAGTGAATTGTCTATATGTTGTCTCTTAAATGATGTTTAGTCATGCTAATATGGCCTGGCCGATGACATATAATCTGAATGGATAAATCTGACATGGATAAATGATCACATGAAAAATTTAAAACTCTAGATATTAGAGACCAAGATAACGCCATTTTCTTGATTAAAATAGAGATTTTTGCAATAACATGAAATTTTTTGCAAATTTCAAGAATTTTTACTTAAATCAGCAATCTAACTAATGAGTTTATAGCTTATTAAACTAGATTCAACTTGCCATTAAAAGATAAGAGTTCGATTTTTGGTAAGAACAAGTAATTTTATCAAAAAAATCATCATGGTCTATTCTTTTAGAATAAATATATAAATCAGACCGTTTGTCAAGTATGATATTTTACGATTTCACTTTTCTAATAATAAAAAAATAAAATGATAAAATATTCTTGAAAATAGATACAAAAATATCAAAGATCCGTAAAAATCAGCTTGATTAATACTAACTAATGGAACAAATCAAAGCTTGTATAGCGACAACAAAGGGGGAAGAGAAATGAAATCATCAAGGGTGATGTGGGCATGAAAGTCTCATTTGACCATGGCCGCCATCATGTCCCATTGATCTCTTCTTTTTGACGCACGTGTACTATAACTCCCTCCATAAAATTGTCCCCATTAACGACCAAATTTTCTTCTTCTTGAATAGGCTCCCACCAATAATAAACCACATTCATCTAATCCTACATGTCACTTTCACTGTTCTATTGTTTAATACTCTTATCATCTTTTCCCCTCTCCTATATAAACCCTCAATCTTTCCCAAGACCAAGTCACTACCAACAAACATACCATTTTTGTAGATCTCGAAAAAAAAAAGAAGTGAAGAAATTCTTGCCATCTTCAATGGATTTTTCGTTTTTTCAATGTGATCAACAATCTTCATCCAATTCCTTCGACTCTCTTGATTCTTTCTCGCGCAACTTTGAGTATTATAACCAACACTTGCCTTTCAACCCTAATGACTCTCAAGAAATGCTTCTCTTAGGACTCAATGAAGCTCCTGTCTTCAATGAACAAGAAGTGAGTTCTCAACCTAATTATGACCAAGAAGATCAGCCACAAGTGCAAGAAATTGCCTATAGAGGAGTAAGGAGGCGGCCGTGGGGAAAGTTCGCGGCGGAGATAAGAGACTCGACGAGAAATGGTGTGAGAGTTTGGATTGGAACCTTTGATACCGCCGAGGAGGCCGCTCTTGCCTATGACCAAGCGGCATTTGCCATGAGAGGTTCCACGGCCACGCTCAACTTT
The DNA here is from genome assembly GCA_948243855.1 of Flueggea neowawraea. Taxonomy (NCBI): domain Eukaryota; kingdom Viridiplantae; phylum Streptophyta; class Magnoliopsida; order Malpighiales; family Phyllanthaceae; genus Flueggea; species Flueggea neowawraea. The sequence goes on from CAODLS010740349.1 coordinate 6,981, forward strand.
CCGGTTGAGAAAGTGTTCGAGTCGCTTCAAGAAATGAATTACAGTGTTGAGAAGGGTTATTCTCCTGTTCTTGTTTTGAAGAAGAGACATTCTATGAAGAGGAAAGCCGATGAGAGTAAGAAAAAGAAAGAGAAGGAGATGACGATGTTGAAGAGATCATCATTGAAAGAAAATGTGGTTGTTTTGGAGGATTTAGGTGCTGATTATTTAGAACAACTTCTTGCAATCTCTGAGGGTGCTAGTTCTTGGTAGTGCTAGTAATTCTGTCTAGGATTTATTTTTTTTGGTACATTGGGTTCTATTACAAATCAAGCTTTCAAATTTTCAAACTGAACACGACTCTAATACCACTCAATTATATTGTTGGGTAAGATTTAAATTTAGTATTAGTGTGTTTTGAATCATGATATGAGATCTCAACCTGAAACCTCTAAACTGGAAAATGATGAATAGTTTGGATTTTACTCTAATTAATCACAAGTTTGTTGAACAGTTTTGTTTTACTGGAGTAACATGAAAACCCGTATGCTCTTCTTTGATTTTCTTCTTTTTGTTGGATAACGATTTTGCCTTCTGTTTTGTTATTGTAAATTGCTCATAGGTAATGGAGAATAAACTGTAATCATTATGCCGGAGGCCTCCTTTATTTATTTATTTATAATCAAATACGAAAAGTGCAAATTGTTTCACAAAAATATTTCTTAATTAAAATAGAAAGTATATGCGCAGGAACTTAGAAAATAATTCTTTGTCAAAGTTGCTATTAATGTTGAATTTGGATACAATACACTAATTTTCCACTTTGGTCGTATGTTTCTCAATATTAGATAATGAAGAGTTCTCGTGTCACGTCAGCTGCATATTATATATATGATTGTATGTGACTTTAAATTAACAAAATTAAAATTCATGTTATATGTGTGTCGCAGTTATATATTCTATAATCGTATTATTATATTAGAAATTGTCACTCTTGAATGAGAATATAACTTGATTATATGTTTGACTTTTGATTAAAAGGTATTTAAACAACAAAGTATTCATTGATTAAAAAAGAAAAGCTATTCAAATAAAAAAGTGGCTCACCAACATTAAGAAATTAAATTTGTAGTGTGAGAATTAAATATACTGAAGAATTCTGTTTTAAAAGAAAATTGTGAGCATTATAATGGTGATTCCTCCAAAAAAAAAATTATCCAATATCTAAATATATTATACATATTTAATTAAGGGAGAAAAAGGTGGTATCGCTTTATCAAAAGTGTAGAATAATTTTTTTTCTTTAACGACGAAAAAGTTTGCTACTCTACCGTGTCGGATAATTCTCTCTTTATATATTTTTAAAATAAAAAGAAAACATTAAAAACTCAACAACACTAAACATCACATTCCAAAATGAAGAGTTTTTCTTAAGACAAAAGAATGAGTAAGCAATTTTGAGTTGGAGTTTTTTATTAACAATTTTCTCTTCCAATTTCTTTGAAAGGTAAAATCTGTCCCAACTTTACGCAGACTCGACATTTAACCTCCTAATCCTGAAGGATGCCATTATATGTATTTCAATATTAAGGACTCGTTCGGTTCAATTTATCGAGAAGTTAATTTTTAAAAAGTTATTTATCAAGAAGTAACTTCCCAAAAAATAACTTACAAATGTAATTGGTTGGCATATTGAATTGCTGAAAAGTGCAACTTATTATATTTGGTTCAAAACTATACTTCCTGGAAAGATAGTTGAAAAAAGTCAATAATACCCTTATTTTTATTAAATTTAAATTAACAATAAAAAAATTAAAAAAATTATTTTTATTACATATCATATTTTTCTTATGAGAAATAAAACTATAGTTATTTTTTCACACAATTATATAATGAAGAATAATTTTTAAAAAATTGAAAAAAATTATTTAATTAATTAAATGAAAATATTTCATATAAAAAATATTTTAAAAATCATAAAAATATAAAATATTTTTTATAACTTATATAAATTGAATTTATTTATAAAATATTTTATGAAAATTTTATTTATAAAATAATTTTAAAATTTATTATTTAAATAAATTATAAAATTTTAAAAATAAATAATAAATAAATAGTATTTTGACGGTATATTCGTAAAATGTTTGGTTGGTTACTAAGTAAGTTGGACTTCCTGACCCCCCTTCAGGTAGTTACTTCCCGATGTCAAAGGAAAGTCAAGCACTTGACTTATCGGGAAGTTCAACTTCTTTTGTTCAACCAAGTAAATGATGTTTACCTACTTTCGAGGAAGTAATACTTTCTTCCTTTCTGATACCCAACCAAGCAAGCCCTAAGAATATAATTCAATCAAAACGAAGTCTTACAAATGCCACATTTTTAGTAAATGAGAAACATAACTTCTAAAATACCACATTTTGAATAATTTTATACTTTCAGACCCAAATCTTGTCATTTTATCTTGTTTATTCGAAAATCCCGTCCCTCTTTCTCTCACACCTTTCCTCCTCTCCTCTCGTCTCCTGTAAACAATTTTGAGTTGGAGTTTATTTATTAACAATTTTCTATTCCAATTTTTTTTAAAGGGAAAATTTGTCCAAATTTTTATTGGTCTAAACTAAAGAGTTTAAAACAAAATATAGTGGTAATTACATGATTCACCAACAAATTTTGCAATATTTATTTCATATGGACAACTTATATTTATTATAGATATTGTTTCTAATATTTTATCCGTAAGCGCATCACTTTCCAAATTCATGGACATGTTATTTATTTTGTACGAGCATGTTATTCTGTACGGACATGATATGTTGTTTATATATTGTTTCTTTTATATATATTGTTTGAATATTGTTATATATTGTTGATATCTTATTTATATGTTGTTTTTTTTATATATATTATTTGAATGTTGTTATATATTGTTGATATCTTGTTTATATGTATTTTATATGTTCAAAACAATAAATAAACAAATTTGAATTTTTATATGTTGTCGATACCTTGTTTATATGTTGTTTTCAACATATAAACCTCATATAAATAAGATATATGTTGTTGATTTGTTATTTATATGTTGTATATATATTGTTTACATGTTAAAAATAATAGATAAATAAATCTATAATTTATATGTTGTTGATTTGTTTTTATGTGTTATTGATATCTTGTTTGTATGTTGTTTTCAATATATAAATGACATATAAATAAGATATCAATAATATATAAATAACATTCAAGTTTAAAATAAGAAACAATATTTAAACAACATATAAACAAGTTTTAAATAAGTTCAAAAAATGAACATATTTTAAACAAACTCTAAACGAGTTTTAAATACGAAACAACATATAAACAATATATAAATAAGTTTTAAATTTGAAACAAAATATAAACAAATTTTAAACAAGAAACAACATATAAAAAAGTTTTAATCAAGTCTGAAAAATGAACAGATGTTAAAAAAATTATAAATTTTTTTAAAGGATTCTATAACAATGTAATTCATAAAATTGACTGCTTAACGCGCTTAATTTTCAATTTTTTGCCAAAAACAAATATTCAAAAGTAGAGTCTTAAATCTGTAATATGTTATTCTAGTGTTCATGAATATGAAAAGTGATAATTACGTGATACATCACAAAAATTTTGCAAAATTTGTTCCATAAAAACTGGGTATGTTGATTACAGATATAGTTTATAGTATTTTCGTCCGTACGCGGTTGTAATTTTCAGATTCACGGATATCATTTTAAAATTCACGGACTCTTATTTATATTTATTTATAGTTATTTATATGTGTTTATATTTATTTATATTTGTTATAGTTTTTTATATATAAACAACTATAACAAATATAAATAAATATAAACAATCTGTAAACAGTATTCAAACTATAACGTAAAGATACAATTTTCAAAAATTTGTTAAATAGCTATGTAAATTTCAAAAATTTAGTTTTGTTATGCATATAATTTCAAAAAATTATCAAAATATAAAAAATTTATAATATCAATTTAAAAATTATGATTTTAAAGGGAGTATATATGTAACTGTCCCATATGAAAATAGATAATTCAACACAGAAACTTGGTGGCTCGGCCCGCAATGGAGGTTTATTGATGAGCCGAACGAGGCCCAATTCTGAAACAAGATCCGAATTATCACTACTTCTATTGAGGCCCGCATGCAATACGAAAACACGGCACTGTTGTTTCGAGAAGTAAAGAAGAAATGCACTCTCTCTCTTCCTCTCTTCGCAGAGCGTCTCAGCCGTTCTATGCTTCTTCACTGCTCCGTTCTCATGGCGGCCTCAACAAACTCTTCTCTAACATCCATTCTGGTAACCCCTTTTCGCAATTTCTATACTTTTGTGCTATTTGTGGTTAAAGTTTCTATCTTTCTTTTTTGCAAAAAAAATTAAAAGAAAAGATTGGATTTTTAAGTTTCTTGTTGTTTGTTCTTTATCCATAATGCGATATGAGTTTCTTGATTTATGGTTATTAATGAAAATTTAATTTTAGCTTGTCAGTATATTGGTGAGATTGTTTGTGCGACTAGATCCAGTGTAGTGACTGATTATGAAATTGTTTGAGTGTTGAAAGTTAGAGTTTGTTTAGGTTAGTTGAATTGGTTTAATGAGAGACCCAAAAGGTGAATTAGACTTAAGTCCTGTTTGTTTTAGTTATTGAGGTATGCAGCTGTTGCTCTTGCTGTTAGATTTTATCAGCTGAGGAACTCTGTTAATCTTCAAAACAGATAGCAATTTTGAGCATTTTTAATGATGAGCTGAAAGGCTCTTAGAATCTTTAACCCAAACGGAGCTTGGAGTGGATTAACAAAAGAGAGATGCGTCGATTGTTATCTTGGATTGGTATTATTAATGAAAAACAAGTGAAACATGATTGGGACTATAAGTAGAACTACCCGAAAGAAGCTTTGAATTGTAAGCATTGTTATTGCCTGTTGGAAAGTTAATACATATATCTATATTTATTTCAACTTTGCAGGCTGTGTAGAGACTCAGAATCTTGCAAGTGCAGATGTTGCAAAGCACAACTCGTTTCCTGGTAATAGTGGAATAAGATTTGGATTGTCTGGCAAAAGGGATGGTATTTCTGGCCCCTATGCTTTGAACTTTCGGAATTTCATCCATTCTGAAGGTGAGAAAAACTTTGATACTGGAAGGTTTTCTGGGACCATGGACTTTAGGAGGAGATTAACAGAGCAAAACAGTTCTCAAACTTTTCAACAAAATGGTCAGCGGACATGGAGAAATGCTAGGCCTATGCAATTTGTCAGGGACGTTGTACAGAATGATCAGTATCAATTCTTTCGGAATGATGAGCAAAATTGTGATGTTGTGTCCATATTTATTGGCCGCAACAACACGAAAATTCATCTGACTGATTCTAAGGGACAAGGTAAGGCTTATCTATCAGCCGGATGCTTGCCAGAAATGAAAAGCGGGGCAAAAATTTCACGGTATGCTGCCGAAGCAACTGCTGAACATATGGGACGAAAGGCAAGAGAATTGGGTATAAAATCTGTCGTAGTGAAGGTGAATGGGTATACCTACTTTAAAAAGAAAAGGCAGGCCATTATGAGCCTTAGAGAGGGGTTTACTGGTTCCCGAGGTGGTCTTCATCCGATCGAATATATTGAAGATACAACTCGACTGGCGCATAATGGATGCCGACTGAAAAAGAAACGCCGACTTTAGTTTGCAACTGTGAATATCCAGTTTAACCATTCTTCCATGGGCGAAGAGTTTTAAGAAGCTGTGGCTGATATTACTGGTACTTATTTTGTCAGGAATAATGAACTCCGGTAGAAAGGGTTGCTTGAACTAAGTGCTAGATATTTATTATTTAGTGCTGAGCTTTTGTTTTCTGTGTTGTATGATTGAGTTTAGCTTCATATTTTAATGTTGCATCAGGCAAATATTTACAGGGTCTGTATCGTTTTTGCTACTTTTCAATTTCAGAACTATTTTTTTACATATATTGAAGCTTGTTGATAGTATCAGTTGAATTTTGACAATGTCTTTTTATGCTATTTGAAGCAGAAATTTGTTTCTTGTATCATTTCTTAATTGAAATATTGAAAGTGATCATCATAAACTTTTTTTCTTTTTGCTAATTTTGAATGGAAGCAAAGAAATAGAGTTTGAATGTGGGCTATGTGTACAATTACTTCCATGTCACGAGATTGGCACAAAGTTTGTTAGCATAAAATTCAAATTTTCGTAACTTTCTCCTAGATGATATATTTATATCTGAGCTTTGTAAGTTGAAACTAAAGCCCTTTTGAGGGTCTCAAATTTGGAAAAATTCTTGTCTTGTACGATTTTGCTATGCACTAAAAACTAGTTTCAATATCTTATAAAACAATTAAAATTTAGTCGATCTCGAAACACAAAAGCTAGTTCCAATGCCTTCTAGAACGAACATAATTTAGACGGATAGACGGACACATTTACTAAACTCGAGGGGGAAAAACACCAACCATGTTACGAGTTATGCTATTTAATCTAGACTTTGCGTAGCAGTCTTGTCATGTCAATGTAATGATAGGGATTAACCGTAGGATTCTCGAACAACACTGAAGTAGTATTACAGGAAGGGTAGAAAAATAGAGTGCTCGCTTAGAAATTGAAACCATAAATTAATGCAGAATTAGAAAGATCAAAGTATGTGAAAATACAACTTAAAAGAACATTAATCAATCAAACCAAGCAAAAGCTAAATTAATCAGTGAAGATCAGATATAATACAAGTGAAAGTTACGGAAATATTGCTACTGACAACGCCATATAGAGGGCCGTCGATGGATCAGCCGTCAGCGTTGGTCTGTGGTGGCGTTGGTGGCGAGACATCATCAAACCTATTTGAACAAATAATCAACTCACGAGCAAGTAATGATCCAGGAAAGAAGGAATCAGAAATAGGGACATCAATAGCAATGATCAAGCAACAAAATGGTGCAACTATCATGCCGTGGATCAATATGAATGATATCAAGAATGTTTTGACTTGATTATTCATTGTTTTCTACCAAATTGTGTTCTCTTCAAATTGAATTTTCAATTTAAAGAGCGATGTCTTGCACATTGAACTGATATACTAGAGCGGCCTTTAACACTAAAGAATTGTGAGTTTATGTTTTCTTTGTGTTATACTTGAGTTTAGTTTCATGTTCTGATGTTGCATAGGCGAACTGTTACAGGGTTTTTATCTTTTAAGCTATTTTTAATTTCAGAATTATTTTAGAACGTCAGCTATGTATACAAATATATCTACATGTTACGAGTTTAAAACAAAGTTCATAAGCATAAAATTCAAAGTTTCACATCTCTTAGACTATATTTTATATCAGAGCTTTGTAGGCTGAAATGAGAAATTTAATATTACATAAAAAAAAATCTTCAAGCATATATATGATCATAATAAATAACCAAGTCCATGAAACCATGATGGCATCTGCTGCCTAGACAACGGTAGGTAATTCGTGGTGGCAGTTATTACGATCAAAATGATTGTGGTGGTCGCGGCCGGGGACTTGGAGGAGGAATCTTGAAATGAATTGGTGTATTGAGCTTAGGAGGAGGTGGTCGTGGAGTTGTACGGACTCCTCTAAGCATTACCTGTTAGGAAAAACTAGGATTGAGGCGTGTAAAATACTGTCAAAGTGTTTTATTGCCCCCCACTAAATTCTACAAAAGAGGAAATTCCGTAATATACTTTCAAGTTTACTCAATACCCAAGTAAAAATATTTGCAGACATTTCACTTCTGTTGAAAACTTCTTCATTTAAAGAAGACGAAAATACATTGAAAACCATTTGGAAATGAAAAGACACACCTTATGAGCATAACCGAAAATAACTTTGGAAAATAGGGACCAACCAAATAACTGCAAAAATTTAAATTCGGTTAGGGGCTTAAATTATTTGTTGTCATTGATGCTAGGGATAGTAATTACTGACACATTTATGACATGATAACACGATTACAGAATACACGATTATGACACGAAATCAATTTTTTTAATGTTATGTGATGTATAATGAATGTATAATGATGCGTGATAATAAAATGGCATGACACAACTAACACGAATTGTCACCCCTAGTTACTATCACAATTAATCAGATTGCAGATTAAATAATAATAGTAAAAAGAAAAAAAAAGAGAGATACTCGAACAAAGAGGGTAACTCTGCTAGGACCAAAAGCAATGAAACATGTGACTTTGGAATGTATTGGATTGAGCAATCGATGTCACTAGCAACAAATGATTGGGACACAACATGAATGCAACCATAAGGATGTTCCTCAGTTTTACATACTTAAAGCATCACATTAACTAAAACAATTGGGAATTAATGATGAGTTTTGATGACTGTTTAATCACACTTTACCCCCTCAACAAGAAACGTTATTTTTTCATAAAATTAGCAAAGTAATGAAGAAGCATGTTTTGATTCAATGATCACAAAAGCTAAAGATTGTTATGTATTTAGTTGTTACTTTACACTCAAATTGAGGAATTCCTAATATAATCAAAGTGAAAAGAAACATAGAAATAAGCTTGAAATAACAAATTGACTTTGATTACATTGCACCATTTCATATCATCAGTTTATTCTCTCAAAAAAAAAAAGAAAAAGAAAAAACTGACAAGGAGATACAAAAAAGAACAAAATCTCACAATTACATAGCAACCTATTTAAAATGAAATTTAACATTCTTGTTGTCTAAAACAAATGCTGCAATGCTTCTGCTTCTTCTTTTGCCTTGAAAACTGACCCTATATAATGTTTTTGCACAATAACAGCATTTTTCTCTGTTTGGTAATCTCTAAGACTGAAACTTCACTCTAAATTTTCTGATGAAGGCTACAACTTCTGTGCCAAACATATTGAATGATCTATTTGGATGAGAGGTGAAATACGACTTGCAATCAAATATTACTCACAGATGCCTCTCTTATATAATTGGTGTTGCAGAGGCGAAAAGAAGAGGAAAAAAACAACCAAACAAGGCACTAAGAGGGTTTGATCTGCTTTTTTTGCGTCTCCAAATATGGGTGCAATTCCACTAAGTGCTAGGAATGATAGTGCCAACATAGCCAATTCCAGTGATGAAGAATGACAGAGTTTGAAGGAAGAGATATATGAAATAGTTGTTCTTGCCGTGAACAAAGTCGTAGCATCCACATAAGAACAAGAATGCTGCAAATCCCAGCTCCAATGTGTTGAGTCTGTTAAAATATAACAGCAAAAGAAAAGTACATATTAAGAGAGTTTAATTATGCAGTCATAGATTTATCAATTCTATAATTCAAAACCATGACAATGGTCGATCAGAAAAAAAAAACATAACAATAGATAACTAATTGGTACGGGTGTCAATTCCAACACTAAAAAGGTCGAGAGTTCCATCTTAATAGAGCAAATAAAACGACTTATAAAAAAAATGAAAAATGTAACAAAACAACAAAAAAACTACGGATAAGATTAGAGCCCACCAAAAAATGTACTGGTATAAATACCAAACCAATAGATTCTTAGACGTTATCTACTGTCTTATACGAACTATTTTATTAATCTTGGAGTTGGTCGGGCATTATCCATACGTTTCTTTTTGACTATTTTAGCAGGAATACCAAATACACTGCCTTTATTTACATATTTGCTAAACATTGCAAAGATTCTCAACCACTTCAACAAAAACAACTGAAAAAACTAACACTTAATTTATAAAAATTGTTGATTTGGTCGTATTTTTGGATAATGTCAGTCATGTATATTTTGGTTATCCGCCCCACAATGAAATACAAATTTTATATAGTAAAAAACTACTACTGCTACTACTATTTTTTTTATATTTTGACTGTCAGATAATTAAAATATGAGTAAAGTATGAATACCTGTCGGCAAACTTGAATCTGGGTCTCTTGAAGATCTTGGTGAATGACTTGGTCTTGGCAGCTTCTGCATTCTTCTTTAGGGTATTTCCAAGTTTTTCTGTCACAACCCATTCATTAGCTCTTCCAGCTTCTAACAGACCGATCATTGTTGCCTTGGTACGGTGCAATGACATCACATTCTCAAAAAGGATCCAGTAAAACAGCAAATGAATAGACCTCCAATTTCCACAACACAACATGTTAGTCTTGCCATTTTCGCCAGTCCATTTTTTTTTATTTTTTTAGCAATCGTGAATTTTATTCATCTAATCCACGAAGGAGTGGACAGGCAGTCAAAAATTCTCTAATAGTCGAGGTGTGTTCTCACACGAAGGAGAGAATGACTTACCGTGGAGTTCCAACTGAATTGAGGATGGTAATGATAGAAGGAATGTAAACAGCTCCCCAGATTGGAACTTTAACTTCAGGAACCAAAATGGTCAAGGGAAGCACAACACAGTAGAAGATGAATGTGACCATGTGAGCAATGATCTTTCGAACGAAGAAGAAGCTGTAGATGACATACACTTTTTTCCAGAACTTCACTTTCTGAGGGGAAAAAAAGGTCCAAATTTGCTAGAGTTAGACATTGTATTGAAAATTCTTACTAAAGTCCACCAAAATGTATTTAAGAAGTTGAGCAGACCTTATTTCTAACGATCTCCATCACCATTTTTCTGAACAAATTAGCAGGACCACAGGACCACCTGTGCTGTTGGAAACGGAAAGCTTTGAAAGTACTAGGTAGTTCGCTCTTCACCTACCAATATCATAATCAGCAGTCAATAATTAAATCGAAAAAGTCAACCAAAACTAATAGCAATATTTTCCGGGTTTACAGTGACGCTGTGACGGCTTATAATTGTGTACCTGGAGATCGCCAAGGTAAAGAAATTTCCACCCGCGGAGACTAGCTCGAACTGCAAGGTCCATATCCTCCACCGTGGTGCGGTCTTTCCAACCTCCGGCCTCATTAATGGCAGCAATTCTCCATACCCCAGCCGTTCCTGCAATTTTTTTTTGTGATGATTTTTACATTTGTACTCAATCATCGAGTATCAATTTGTATTGTTTTGTAGCTGGATAATTTAATTAATTTAAAGAAAAACTACTAATAAGTTGTTAAACTATTATGAATTCGCTGGATAATTCATCAAACTCTAGTTTGATCCCCTTTTCAAAATTTTATCTGATTATTTTATGTGATATTAATCAATAGGTCAACGGATCTATGACTCATTAATATTGGAGTTAACTCAAGTACTAAAGTATGGTAAGTTTCAATCCCTGTTGAGAGCAATTAAAATGACTTATAAAAATAATTATGTGATATTGACCACAAAATTATTCACCATAACTTTAGTATTTCTTTTTAATAAGAAGATTAGAAGAAAAAAATAAATAAGTTAAGACTGCATTGAAGCCGAAAATTGTTATTATTATTTAAAGCAGAAAGAAAAAAAAAATATTTACCATTGAAGCCGAAGAATGCATGAGTGGCAGACCCAACTTCCTGCTCTACGGTGAAATGGTAATCCAATGACATTTCTTGCATTCTTGTCAGTAAACACTCGTCCGCATTCACTGCAATTTCAAAACACAAAATATTCTCTTCTCAATTTAAAATTCAACAACATAAGTCATGTACAATCATCTTTAATTTACCACAACAATATTCTTTTAAAATGTACATTGTCGATTTAAAAAAATGTACATTGTCTTTATTTTTTTATTATATAATCCATTTCAAACAAACACGTTCAAATGTCAATTATATATAAATTAAAATTCTCACTATATAATAAGGCCCTGTTTTGTCTTAATCAATCTCACGTGAGGCAAACATATTTGCGCCACGTAGTGTAGAAATAATCCTTTTTTCTAAGAACTGTCCACTCCACTAATAAATCGAATCAGTTAGACTGAATTCACTCATTAGTAATACTATTCTCCGCTAGTTCAGTTAGACTGATCTTACAAACGTATAAAGAGAAAAACTTTATTCATCAAAAAATAATAAGTTCCAATCTTAGCCGGAAAAATAAACTTTATATGGAGTATATGTTTAATTAGACTCATTTAATCAGAAAAGAGTGAAAATAAAAAGAAAATTCCATCTCTCTTTTTTTCAGAAGAAAATTCCATGTCAGTACAAATGAGAAGTGTCGGCAAAGGACGGGCTGGACCCACCAGCACCCTAAGCTGCTCAGACAAATGCAAAAAAGGGCAAAAAAAATAAAAAAGCACGTGACTGGGAAGTGGAGGTGAGTTGCTGCCGCTTGGAGAAGCAACATCAAATGACCAATTTGCCCCTCTTTCCCCTTTTTTTCCTCGTCATGTGACTCGTAGTAGATTCGTACTATCCGGGTAGTTGAAGAAAACACGTACAACTGTGTCCCGCAATGAAATGACATAAATGCCCCAAATTTCTGGCAGCTTTTCGAGCTCATAATCATACAACAAAAACAATGAGTAACTGACTCGCTGTTGCCGTTATATTATTATTATTGGGTAAATAAGTCAATTTTGCAACTTTGGGAAAAAATTAAAAAAAAAAGATAAATAAAATCAACCTTATTAATTAGGGTTTAGGTACTAATTAGGGATGTAATTTATTGGTTTAATTAAGGTTTGGTTTCAAATAAACAAATAACATAAAAATGGAAATACCAACTTTCCAAGTGCGCAAAGCATATAATTTCCTCACCTAAACACACTTAAACACACTATAATGCTAGTGTAGTTGCTACCCTAGTCATTGAGTCACACAAATGATTCCAATAGAATATTCTTTCCGTACTATTTAATTGACTTCGTGTATCCTCTAAACCATTGTTTTCTCATATTACCACAAAATTGTAATTTTAATTATTTAAGTAATAAATTATAAAATAATTTGTTGCCAATTGTTTCTACATGTTTCTCGGAAGTAAAATGTAGATTATGATGGGTCCATTCCATAGCAACGTGATGTACGACCTGGTCACTAACACTGTACATAACGGAAAGAGGTGGACCAAATTGGGGAAGACAAGGTGGTCCCCATACCGTGATTGGTGGGGTTTCTAATAAACCTCTCTTCGCAGTAATACTTGTTACTGCGCAAGAACATTAACCACCATCACTGTTTTGTCTAGATCACCGACACTGGTTAATTAATTTTTACACAACCAAAATGGGCATTTAGTGAATGCAATTAAATGGTGATGAAGCTTAATTAGTAAAAATGAATTGATGAGTTTGTAATTTATCGGTACTAGACTTATGGAATCACTCCAGCACTACTAAAAGATTGAGAAGCAAAAATTAGCTACTACACTTACCAAATCTCCAGCGAGCCTGAACAAGAGCAATGTTACGGTTATGGGCAAGGAAAGGAATGGCACGCTTGAGGTAGTCTGGCTCTGGCTGGAAATCCGCATCAAATATGGCCACATACTCGCAGTGTTTCACATAGCTTCTTTTCAACCCTTCTTTTAAGGCTCCTGCTTTGTAACCTCCTCTTGTTTCCCTGATTTGGTACCTTATGTTCACACCTTTGCTCGCCCATCTTAGGCACTCTTGCTCCACCATTTGCTGCAACCAAACAAATCATAATGTGCACAACAATTTGTTATCACAAAATGATGAACAATGTTAACAAAAGGCATAAATTTCGTCTGGACCAGATTGCAGGGTATCGATTGAAAAGTTCAACTTGAATGTAGCAATTGAACTCTAATTTGGGATCAGAAATTGAACTCTTTTGTATGCAGATTAAGCAATGTGACAAATCAGAAGCACTCAGTTCAACAAGAAAATGGAATGGACTAAAAACCGAAAGCAAATAAACTCGATTGAGGGTTTATAAAGATTAGTTCTTGGTTTATTTTCTTTTTTTCAATTTTTACCTTGATTTCAGGGTCGGTTGAATCATCGAGGACTTGGATCACTAGACGATCAGCTGGCCAAGAAAGATTAGATGCTGCCCCAATAGATAGCTTGTACACCTGTTATTTCAAAGAGAGAGAATGAGAAAAACAGGCTTAAACTTTTTGGTTTTTTCTCTGAAAACCCAGAAACAGAACAACGTAAAAGAACCAAAAAACGACCCAAAAGAACAGAAGAAAACAACACCGACAGAGAGAGAGAGAGAGAGAAGCAGAGACCTCTCTTTCATTGTACATTGGGATTTGGATAAGAACCACCGGGAAGTTAGAATTGCTAGATTCTAAGTCTTCTTGAAATGGTTCCCACTTGTAACGCTCCTCTGGTTTCTTCCAAAACAGCTTCACGAGGATTATAACAACACCCATGTAAAGTCTCTCCATGAAGAGCATAAGTGACATGGCTAAGCAAATATAGACTCCCAGTGTCAACAATGGAACTATCAGAGGAGCCTTTATCAACTCCCAAATCAGCCCAATTTGCCCTGCAATGTCGTCTCTTGAAACCTGGAATGACTCTGGTATTAAGATTTTCTGGTAGTCTTGAGCCATCTCTGTCCCTCTCTACAC
>CAODLS010740520.1:0-11995 GCA_948243855.1 Flueggea neowawraea
TTAGATTAGTCCATTTTCATAATCATGTTCAGCACATCATAAAACATAATAGGAGTTTCAAGACACAACCTATGTGTCTGAAGCTGTTATTCACTCACCTGGATGTCTAAGCTGGATCACCAGTCAAGCCCCACTGGTCGGTGGCTGGCCTTGCTGGCACGGACAAGAAGCTGAACATGGACATACATAACATGAATCAAAATATGGTACTGTGGCCATATTATATACATGATATGAAAATGCAATACAAACCCTCATAACCGCTGAAAATATATATTGGACATGATTCCATCGCTATCGATCATAAATCCATAATCTACATAAAATTACAGTTTAGTCCCCGACCACTGTAAAATTACGCCTTAGTCCCCGAGACTTGGCAAATCTCCATATATTCCTCAAAATATCCTTAAACTATCAATAGGTCCTCCATAAGTTAGAATTCTCAAATTCATTCCTGAACCCTCAGAATTACTCTTTAATCCTTAACTTATAAAATTACAAGTTAGTCTCCATAAATTCTAGAATTTACAAATCCATACCTTAACTTTTCCAAAATTACATTTCTCGAGCCCAAGTTTCTAAAATTATAAACCTAGCTTTAACTTTCCAGAATTTACAAAATTACTAAAAACAAGTTTCATTCTCAAAAATATCAAACTTTATTCGATCAATACCCGATATTTCAATCTGTCCACATTGGCCCTAAACACCTTCATAAACATTAATCAATCATCAATTCCATCAAACAAACTCCAAATCACTCCAAAAATTATCAAAACCGAACCTAACCCTCGACAACACAATAAATCATCAAATCTGTAGATTCAAGGCTTGAAACATATTCTTTTAACCTCAATGAACTCTAATCTAACAACCCTTAGCATTCATTAATTCAGAATCATTGAAAAATCGAACCCTAGACCCATTTGGTCAAAAACAAATTTGATGAATTCATGCATGAAAGAGATGTTAAGTACAAGAAAGAGATGTAATCTTACCTCTTAAAATGGTTATGGATGATGGACGAACCATGCTTTGAAGTCCCAAACGAGTTGAGAGAGTTTTGAGTGATTTGAGAGTGTAGAAAATGAGAAAATCGGGTTTGTTCAACGCTTTCAGACGTCTGAAACGCATCTCACGTACGTCAATCTATGTCTAACGTACGTTATGGTACCCTTACGTACGTGTATGGACATCTGACGTACGTTATCGGGGCTCAAAAATCAATTATGGATGCACTAGGCCCGACCTCACGTATGTCACTGTTCATATCATGTACGTGAATCATCATGGAAACCTAGTACACGTACGTCAATCATTGAAAACACGTATTCTGCAAAAATAGTGTCTTACGTACGTTAGCCTAAATATTATGTATGTAAGAGTTACTTTACGTACGTTATTCTTGTACCTATGTGCGTTAGCTGCCTTGTTTCTCCTTTCTTGACTTCTCTTGTTACCGAACTCGTCCCGGATCATTTCTAATATTTAACAACATCCAACCTAACATGATTTCATCATAAACATCATTCATCATCCACTGGTATTTTCAGAAGTCCTTAATGTCATATTCGAAAATTATAGGGATCATAATTGAAAAGTACAGGATATTACAAGCCCTACTATGGTTCTTCTTCAGATCTTCTAAGTAGAACTTGCAATTCCTCTTCCAATCATCTGGTTCATTGTAGAAGAAGCAAACTCCCTCATTGGGTGGCTTGGGCTTCTTGGTCTTGGGCTTGGACTGTTTCTTGCCCTTACCAATATTGTTACCTTTGTCTTACCTTTCCTTTTCATAACCTCTTTCTTTTGAACCAAAAGCACATGATTTGTTTACTGAATGTTCTTTTTAGCATTCTTCAACATCCCATGCAACTCAATAATAGACTTCTCATGTGGTGCTTATTGTAGTTCCTGACAAACTGGTCATAACTTTCGGGTAAAGAACCCAAAATCAGGTCAATAGCCAACTCTTGACTAATAGGAGCACCAAGTTTTCTAAGGTGATCTATGTAACCTACATCTTTAGCACATGAGCACTTATCAAAGTGTCTGGAGTCATCTTGCTTGCATTCAATGCCTTAGTGGTTGCAAACCTTTCTTGGCCAGTTTGCTCTTGGAACATTTCCTTGAGATGCACCATCATTTCAAATTGCTTCTGAAGCTCAGAGGTCATGGTGGCAAGCATAAGATGATTCATATCTACTGAATCATTTAATGCTTCTGATAAGCATCCTTTTTAGCTCTAGGGGCATTGTTTGCAGGTTCATAAGGGATTTCTTATTATAGGATATAAATTTTCCTCTTTTGTTTAAGGACAATCCTCAAATTCGAGACCAATTAAGAAAGTTAATCTCACTGAGTTTTTTCTTCTCAAGGACATATCACAATGAAAAGTTTGAAGTGTTGTTGTTTGATGCCATTAGTCTACATACAAAAACATGCAAAGTTTTAATAAATGATGTCTTAAAAAATCCCACTATAATTATCAAATCAATAATCAATTTGAAAATAATCATATAGTTTCTCAATGGATCAAGATCTATATTTCATGTAATTTTAAGATTTGCTTTGGATCAGCACTTAAAAGTAAGCTATTTAGGTAGCAACTCTTTCCAATTATATCACATATAATTCTTGAATTCTGTGGGATTTGACATCAAATGTTTCAACAAATGAAATCCCATCTTATGTCCTTAAGTCCAAAACCATTTTGTTAGCCTAGTTAAGTCTAACCATATTCAAACTTATGGACATCACTATTATCCATCTCTTGTCTTTCTAAGATGATATAATATACCCTGCTTTGGCAAAACCTATATTGTGACAATCAAAGTATTGACAAGCGTTGAGTTATGCAAGGTATTTTATGACTTAATATTTAGGTGAGGGAACTCATTGTTTGGACATTATAATTATGAATGATAAATCTGACATTCATCACAATAATGCATCACATACAATTATATAAAAACATAATTAAAACGTGACATGACATGGCCCATGAACTAAAACTATCTCTATAAGCCAATATAGAGATTAAATACTTAACCTTTAAGCACTCCTCATCTTTGTGGGTTTGTCTTCTTGATCACAAATGGGCCTCAATTCTTCTTTACATATGAATAACATTCCTATAATATTCTACACTAAAGTAATGAATTAAAAGACACATTTCATGTCATGAAGCAAAAAAAAATTACATAGTAAAATCCTATAAAATAACCTGCCAATCACATTGAACATACATATAGGGGCCATGTCATGCACCATGCAAAAGCATATAAACACAAAAGGCACATAATCACATTATGATCATATAATAGATTTCGGTGTTCATCAATATAATTAATCATAAGGTACTACGCAGAGTTAGAACGGCGGCGCCCCTGGAAAATAAACAATTTACTCAACTCTTTGACTGAGTTGCTGCCTAAAAATTCCCTTGTTCATTAATCGTATTAACATTTGGATTGCTTGTTTTAATCGAATTAAAACACATTAAACCTAAGCCGCCAACAACATAGATTGCTACAACAGTTAATATTTCGAATTTAATCTCATTAAACAACCATCAACTTCAATCCAAATTACAACACAACGCATTTAATCATTAACAATTATGAATTGAATAATTAAATATTCATATAATTGCCAAACAATAATTCATGAATAACGATTACCATAATAATCATATTATATCGCATATAACATATTTCAAACACGTGAAACATATCTCATATTCATATAAAACATGTAAAGAATCTTTTTTATCGAATTGCAAGTAGCTTTGATACCACTGATGGAATCCGTGGCACCATATAAGCAGCGAAAAATAAAATTTTGCCAACAAATTCCACCAAGGATCCAAACAAATCGATAAAACCGATTACGGAACATGTGTTTACCTCAATGCTTCGAAACAATAACGAGAAGGTGCAGTTGAATTTGAGTGTCAAACGTTGCAGGATGCCAATAGCCTCTACTCGTATCTACACGAATCGAACTACAAAGTATGCTAGTGCCAAATTTTTTAGGACACTCTCAAAAATAATGTCTTGCTATTTTTTTCTCTCTTGTTTAAAGTAGTATGGATGGTAATAATGAATAGAGATGGCTAGGGCTTTATAAAAGCCTTTTAATAGGTTTTGGTAAACCCTACTGCTAGTCTCACTAGGATAACTAAATCCTGTCCAGCAAGAATACTTTTATTCCTTGTCTAATAAGGGTAGACTACTCAATTGTTTATTTATTAATAAAACTAAATAAATTTTGGCCCATTTTATTTCATAAATAAAATATAAATTCGGTCCATGATATTTATAAATATTAATTGTCATGTTGACTAAGTTAAATTTTCTCTTAGTTAACTAAGTCAAAAACAAATTTTCTTTTGTTGACTAAATCAAACAAACTACTTTGATTAGGTCAAATGAATTTTAATTTGTTTTAAAACCATTATAAAACAAATTATTTCATTTTAAAATAACTAACCAATTAATTGTATTTAAAATGTTTACATAAAATAATAGCAAGATACATTATAAATTACAGTTTGTTCTAGTGTGTGACCCTGTAGGTTTACTGGGTATTGGCAGTAGGCCCAAATAACCATTTAGACCCACAAGTCATAAGCGGGCTCTAGTAAGACATTATCACTATCCAACATGAGCGAATTCAATGACTCAACAAAAACCTAATCCACAGTACGATATTTAGTCCTTTTGTCACACGATATCTTGATTAATCATAAAGCACAGACAATGTCATCTTTATAAAGCTTAATCAAACATTTCTTGATACCTAAGTAGACTGACCAAACGAATGATATTGATAACCCCTACCAATGTCATTCGAGCACAACCATGTATTTCATCAGTCATACTTATCAAGTGGCCAATAAATATCTCACTCAAATAAGAGTGACAAATTTCTTCACTGTCACTCACATTCCTCACATGATTTATAATATATCCAATAATAGTTTGTATTATCATCCTGTTAAGGATGATGTTGAACTATATCAAAATATGAAGTTCCTCATGTAAGATTTTCTGGTGAATTTACGTCGAAAAACTCAAATATCACTACTGTGATGAGAAGTACTAATGACATGTTCCCAGCACGTATTTATGTTCTGAGTAACATTTCATTTCCATAACAAGATATAATTGAGTTAGAATATATCATTAACACAATTATCCCTAACAAGATATATTTTTTATTTTATTTTGTATATTTTTTATTTATTTTCAGTAAAAATTAAATTCACGACTATTTTGATACTGAAATTATTATTTACTTTTCTCCATATTTTTAAATTAATAATATAACATATATTAATAATATTCTTTATTTGCTTTTAAAAAATGTTATATTTAATTTAATTTTTATTAACTATTTGTATTAGAAAAAAAAATATTTTATTATTGGAATGCTCTTATATCGAGAAAATAACCTATTTTTGCTGAGAGAAAAAGTCAAAATAAACGAAAGAGAAAAAACATTTTGGTTTGGAGACTTTATCCAAAAGGTCGTGGAAATTGGGTATTAATCCACGTGCCACTGTACTGACAGAATTGCAAACCACAATGGTAAGTTCAAGAATGGTCGCGCGGCACGCGGTCATAAGATAATGATTATCGGCGTTTGACGACTATTTTTGACCCATCGACATAAACCAAACCCATTTGTCCATATTTTTATATATAAATGATAAGAGTTCACTCTATTGACATCAAAGCACTAAGAGAGAACAAAAATGGAGAGTTTGACATCAAATTTACAGGCCATGAACAGAGATGTGTTGAGAGAAATACTGGGTCGGGTTAATGGTGTTGGTTTAGCCTCAGTCTTTAGCACCTGTTGCGACCTCCGAGACATGGCTCAAGATCAGAGCTTGTGGGAGCAATTGTGTCACTGCACTTGGCCTTCTACATCACTTGATGAAGCTAAACATTTGATCAAGCCTTCTGTTATTGGTGGGTTTGACAGATTCTACGCCGATTCTTACCCACTTGTTTTGTATGATCAAGAATCTGCAGATGAAAGCTTTTCCGAATTCGAGAGTCAAAAACCTTCCTCGCCGTCTGATCTTGTGTCGTTGGTTGATGTTTATTGGAAGAACAAGTGTGTTATGTCCAGGATTCTTGATGCCATACCCGATGCTGTTGAGTCAATTGGGCATAAATTTGCTGGTAACAACTGGGGCATGAGTGTCAGTGAGCGCGAACAGTGGTTTCTAAATTTCCCATTTAAGCTGGAAGTGTTGAGCGCTAAACAAGACGAAAATCAGGATGACGACGACGAGAACGACGATGGTTTTGCAGATCCTGATGCGGACAACTATGAAAGCTTGTCTCCGTGGTCAGTGCCGGAATTGTTGGAGAATTTAAGAATGAGTTGGATACTCTTTGACAAGACGAAAGGTAAAGCAGTCAATCTATCCAGTTGGAAGCCATTGTTGGTGCAGAGGAGCTGGCCTTACCAAGGAGATTATGTTGCTAACTTTGGGTGTGTTTTACCTGTGGAAGAGAGTGCGTTGCCTAATAAAGTGGCAAGATTCATGATCAAAGCTCGCTTCAACATGGCAGAAACAGAAGGGTTTCTCTGGAAGGAGATAAGCTTGGGTGTTGAGGATGTCGGTGGAGCTTACATCGATGGGAGAAGAAGTTTAATGGTTCTGAACCAGGCATTATATAGCTCGCGAAGCGCAAATCGAGGTAAGGTTGAAGAAGGGTTTCATCAATATGAGAAACAGAAGATTGAAATGGAGAAGAAAAGACAATTCAGAGAGCATTTGACCGATGGCCTGTATATATCACTTGAAATGGCTTTCTTTGCCATTTCGTCGCATTATTTGTCACTGCTGGTTACTCTATTTCGATAATTTTGTATATTAATATCAACATGTAAAGTTCTTGCCTGTATGCATAAAAGAAATTATATGACACAACAGTTTATTTCGTCACTCCTAAATTTCTTAGCAAACACAGAAATAGTTTTCACATGGTGAATTCAATAACATGGATCATTACTCCATGGGAAGAACATTTGCCAATTGTTAACTAAATGGGGCAGGAATAAAAATGTGAAATACAAAATCTCTATTTCCGAAGTTTCTGGATTTAAGCAGCAAATCCTTCAGTCAAATGAGACAAAATTCAGCGCTGTGCACTGAAAAGTGCTTTGCTAATAATACCTGTGGTCTCAATGTAGCGATCCACACACCTAGATATGCAGCTACTTTCGCTTCCACTTAAGCTCGAACCAGGTTTTGTGATACATTTATCAAAGCACTTCTCCCTCACAGTCTGAAATTCACCCGAAAAACTTTTAAAAAGGGTTCAAGAAAAATAAGTTGAAGCAGAAAATCAACAATATATGTTGAAGTCTAAGATATCAATAACAATTTCCATACAGTAAATAAAGCAGACAATAACTTCTCAAAAAGTGTAATATCACAACATAATCGCTGAGTTCAATTCAGAAAAGCAACAGCATTGTAGGGATTCTTTTACAGATTCAAGTGAATACAAGTTCAATATTGGTTGCTAGCATTACAAAGTTTTTTGCAGAAGAATACAAGTCTTGGATAGAATAAATTATGAAAGAAAGACAGCCTCTTAATGAACATAACTTTATCATATGCTGTTAATCTAGAGAAATAAGCCCAATATATGTGAAGAATCTCAGCCTGGCTTTCAAATAGAATGTTCTTCTAATAAGAAACTGTAATGAAAAAATAATGCCAATTAACATGGACCAGGTGGTGAAAGTGGCATTATACATGAACAGTATACACAATTTTGATATGCCAAAGCCAGACACCACAAATATTTCTTTATAAGGCTAAGAATTTACAAGCAAATAAAAGAAATGAGTTGCAATATCAAATTTAAAATTCTGTGTTCTTCAAGTGTATAAACAAACAAGGACGTATTTGCTCTGAAAAAAGTTTTAAACCATCAAACTCCACTTTTCAACTTCCTGGTACATCAAATGAGGGACAGAGAAAAATATAAACTGAATGAAGATGTATATTTCAGAGTTTCATTCAGCCTTAGCAAGAAATAATTCTTGTTGTCAAATCATATTGGAATTAGGAAGCCAACGAAAGAAACTTGAAACCGACATTTCCACTATTCAAACAACTGCAGGTATTTGCAATGTGTTGATGCAAACAAGCTATGTAGTCAGTTGCAGAACTTCTATACATCAGTTTCATTCACTAGACTGAGAAGTTCATAATAATCAAAGATAATGGATTCATGAAGAATATCACCAAGCCGGAGACATCTCATAGATCTCTAATATGTCTCTATAAAACATTCGGGATTGCACACAACATAGATTCATCAACATATACACCTCAACTTTTTGTACTTTGGATACAATATAATTGATTTAATCTAAGTGGACTCATAACGACATGTAATAGCAAACATGATTGAAATAGCTTGAACGCTTCTGTCTGCATAACTTTGAGTCAGTACTGAACACTCATTCCTCACCCACTGAACTCAAAGATAAGACCTCTGTAGTACTGTCTTTGATTAGAAAAAAAAAAGGGTTTGATATGAAAGGAAATCCCTTCCTTTACTTCACTCTTAGCTCCACATATCGACTATCCATCAATAATCTAACTCAGTCATAAGCTATTGAGTCGAGAAGCACACAAGCGATCAAAATCAAGGAAATTCCTTACAAAGGCAATGGGGGATAACCTTTTTACGTCAATTGAGACAAAGGAACAATATTAAAATTTAACCTAATGACTCCCCATATGAAATGCAGGCTTCATGAACAAGTAAAATGTCTCTGAGGCTGCAAAGCAAGAAACAAAACAGGAACAGTAGTCCAAAGAAGCATTCTTTCGGACGAATTACTTGCAACAGCTCCTATTGTTGACAGTAACATCATAGTTCACACGAAAAATACGATTTAAATCCCAGAAGAAAAGGGAAAACGAAGGAAAAAAAATGGAAGCGTAGAATTACTACAGAAGAAAGGAAATAACCTCCAAAAACTCCTGTGCATAAGCCGCAGCTAGTTGATTCTTTACTTGGTCCATAAATTCTTCACTAGACACTTGAGGTTGTCCTGAACCAGTGGACGGTGAAGAAAACGATGGTGACGAAAAAGAATCCATTTTTTTTTATTTTGTGTTGTTCTGCTTTGTCTCTGCGACTGTTCGTGCTCTTCGGTGGCAAAGGAGACGAGATACTGTTAAAACCCTAGAAACAGGGTAGCTTAACCTTAAACCTCAACGGCGTACCAGATTGACCGCGATGACCCAATTATTAAGTTAAGGATTTGGGCTTTTGATAGGAGCAAATTGTTCGGGCCCAAAACATACCATAAATACCAGTTTTTCATTGCGTTCTTAATTTGAGTAAAACTATAACACCAATAAAAATCTGTTGTAATTTAATGGAAATTTCGTGTTCAAACTTCCTTGTAATTGTGAACACCACCACAAAGTTCTCTTGTAACATGTTCAAGAAAGCCGAAGGGCACAGCATTCAAGAATGATACATAGTAGTGGCCATGAAAGAGTATGAGATCAATAGGACTTACCATTCAAAAATACTACTAGAACTCCATTTTCAAGAACCAAACCAAAACACAAAGGCACAAACTAAACCAAATTTTGTGCCAACCCCAAAAATCCATTTAATCCAAAATTTACTTATTGAAAAAGGACAAAGCAAGGAGGTGGAGCCCACTTTCATAACATGTCTTCTTAAAATGACCATTTTTTTCTCTTCTCATTATTTTACTTTTTTTCTTCTTTACCAGTTTTATGCCACCACCATTCTACCCTTCTCAAGACTGTTGGTACCTAAAACACCACAATCCGTAAGCACCTTCCTGGTTTACCAGCAAGCTTCCGCCATTCTTTGATTTTGCATCGAACCGGCTATGTGTCATCGCCAATGAACCCTAAATTGTCATTGTCTTCGAATCCATCTCTACCCACAGTCGTCGCCGCTTCTCTTGCTGTCGACGACCCACTGCGATTGTCGTTGAACAATTAGCGACCTCAAATCCGTATCTTTTAACGTCGATACTGTGAGCATCTTTAATTTCGTTTTCGCTTGCTTCTTTTTTTGTTGTTTTTTTTTAGAAATATATGCTCAAATGCTTTTTTTTTTATCAAATTTGACAAAAATCTTTTATAGCTCTCACGACCTCGGACGTGTAATATCCCACCCATTTCAATCAATCTTCTGTAGCACTCCGGTCAATTCTGATAAGATCTCTTGTAAAACCTCGTTCGGTTTCAAATGATTTTTGCTCAGTTTCAATTTAATTCTCAAATATTTTAGATGGTGATTTGGTATTTGGAGATGTTTAAAGATATTATTTTTGAAAGATTGGATTTTGTCGAGCATCGGGATGATCCGACTCATGTTTAAAAGCGAAGAAGGTCGAATATGCAAAACTGAAAGTCATTAATATACGTTAAGCTTTCTTTAATGTACGTAACCTGGAAATTTAGTGCTAACGTATGTTAGCACATGTGTGACAGCACATAAAGCTTGGTTGCTGATGATCAACATAAGTAAGCTCATTCGTAAAGTACGTTAAGTATGTCCTCAAGTTTTTGGACGCATTTTTTGCCTCGATAAAGTACATTTTGAGTTTGTAACGTAAGGTCCCATAATGTACTTTAACTCAAGAATAACGTACGTAAGCTTTTGAAAACATTGAAACGGTGTTTTTCGATCTATGGTTGTTTAACACACCCAAAACCCGACCCTTTCGTTTGTCTTCTTCATTTTTCACCATCTCTCACTCTTTGATCGATCCTTTCTCTTTCTCATTGCTTCCCAACATTTTTATTCATCTTTGGAGGTAAGATTTCAATTGCAATCCCTCTCTTTTGTTCATTTCATGCATTTAATTTTTAGACCGTTGATGATATCATTGAAGCAATCGAACATGGCTTGAATAATTCGTATTTATGAAAAAAAAGGGAGACTTTGTTCTCCTTGACTTGATTTGTTCCTTCATAGGTCACTTCAGGAGTATGCCAAATTTCATGAGCATATTGGCATTGTTGCACTTTGTTGAATTGATCTCTACTAAGTGCACGAAAGAGGATGTGCATGGCTTTGTGATTGAAGGAAATAAGCTTCTTGTCTGAATCACTCCATTTATCCTTTTGCTTTTCAACTTTATCGGAATTAACCATCTTGGTTGGAACAAATGGTCCTTCATCAACGATTTCCCAAACATCGAGGCTTTCCGACTTTAAGAACACCATCATCCTTGTCTTCCAATACAAGTATTCACTACCATCAAAGAAAGGAGCTCGGTTAATAGGTAAACCCTCATATCTAGAAATATCATACATAGATTCCATTTGCGATCTTTCACTCTAGGTTGTTAAACCTTAGAATAAATAAGCACTCGCTCTGATACCAATTGTTGGCCCGAAATGACAATCCAAGAGGGGGGGAGGGTGAATTGGATTTTTGACTTTTAAAACTTGTTTAAAAATGTTTTTGCAATTATCAAAATATTCAAGATAATCAAAAGCAAAGTAAGAACAATTTATCCAATACACACAAAAAATAAATATAAATAGAGAAGAGATAGAGAAATCAAAGCCAATATTTATCGTAGTTCGGCCCTTCTAGCCTACGTCCACTCCTCAAGCTTCCCCTTGAGATTTTGAATCCACTATATCTCTTGCTTCAAAGGGTGTAAGATTAAATCTCTACATACTCTTGCTTCAAAGGGTGTAAGATTAAACCTCTACAAACTCTTGCTTCAATGGATGCAAGATTAAACCAACACAATCTCTTGCTTCAATGGGTTCAAGATTAAACCTCCATCAATACAACCCTTATTTTTTAGACAAACAAGAAAACTATTTCTCTTTCTAATACAATGATAAGATTGACAATGAAGAACAAAATCAATAATGAACACTCTCAAGAAATAATAAATTTGCAAGTGAAAGTCACTCCTGAGAGGTGTG
>CAODLS010740633.1:0-11735 GCA_948243855.1 Flueggea neowawraea
GTTCATATGAATAACACACAAGGACCCAAACTAGCTTGGGTACCATTGAAAAAAATTGATTTTGTAGGTACAAGTGAAGAGAGTTCTCTCAAGTATGTGGTACATTGATAGTGGATGTTCAAGACACATGAGTGGAGACAAAAGCTTATTTGTGGAACTCACTCTAAAAAATCAAGGCCAAATGACTTTTGGTGATAACAATAGAAATGAGATCATTGGTAGTGGTAAAGTGGGTAAGGAACCTTTACCAACCATTGATAATATTATTTGGTTGAAGGTTCGCAACACAATTTGTTAAGTGTTTCTCAATTATGTGACATGGATTATAATATTCGTTTTGAATCATCTCATTGCACCGTTTTGAAAGATGGAAAAATTGCATTCATTGGTTTAAGACATGGAAATATTTTTGTTGTAAATTTGCATGATGCATCCTCTTTCAATGAAAAGTGTTTAATGTCCTTGGATGAAAATGCATATTTATGGCGTAGGAGACTAGGACATGCACGATTGCCTTTGATTTCAAAACTTTCCAAAAACGACATTGTTAGAGGTCTACCAAAATTGACATTTACAGAAGAACATTTATGTGAACCATGCATTAAGGGAAACCATACTAGGAGTTCTTTTAAAACAAAGAAATAAGTTTCTCCATCTAGAGTTTTAGAACTTGTGCATATGGATTTGATGGGACCTTGTAGGCATGTTAGTTTGAGTGGAAAATTATTTACTCTTGTGATTGTTGATGATTTTTTCGATTTACTTGGGTTAAATTCCTTGCCAATAAAAGTGATGCTTTTAATGAGTTTACTAAATGGTGTAGATTGGTTCAAAATGAGAAGAACATGACCATCATTGCTATTAGAATTGATCATGGGGGAGAGTTTGAACGTAAACCATTAGAGGACTTGTGCGACAAATATGGTGTAGAGCATAACTTTTTGGCACCAAGAACACCACAACAAAATGGTGTAGTAGAAAGAAAGAATAGAACCTTGGCAGAGATGTGTAAAATCATGTTGAGTGAATATAATCTTCCCAAGTACTTTTGGGCCGAAGCAATGAATACATCGTGTTACATCATTAATAGGGTGCACTTAAGGAGAAATCAATTGAAGACACCCTATGAGATTTGAAAAGGTAAGAAACCTAATATCTCTTACTTCCATCCTCTTGGTTGCAAGGTCTTTATTTTGAATAATGGCAAGGATAATCTAGGTAAATTTGATGCAAAATCTGATGTAAGAATATTCTTAGGTCATTCTACAAATAGCAAGGCCTGTAGAGTTTATGACACTAGAAAAAATGTCGTTGAGGAGTCTATACATGTTAAATTTGATGATATGATCTCACCCCCGAGTGAGTTTCAAGTTTCTGCTTCTTAGCTGGATGCTTAAGTTGCATAAATTCATCTCTCATCCTTTTGATCTTCTCCATTTTTAGAAGATCAACTCTAGATGTTTCATTTGGAAAAAAAGGCTCCTCTTCCATAGGACATAATGTCGTTGCTCCTCAACTTCAGCCTCAGCTGGCTGTTCATCAACAAGCTTAATAGATACTTGCTCATATGTTGTTTTCTGAATTGGAATACCTTCTGCCTCTTCAATGACTGGTTCATTTAGGTCAACATGCTCAGGAAATCTTTGAGTATCATCAACATTGGGCATCTCAACCTCATCATCATCATCATTGCCACCATAATCTTCAACTGAAGGTGGGTTTGAATGACTATCTACTACAGGAGGGCTTGGGTCAATATACTTTTTTATTGTGTTAATGATGTTGTTTTGTAGAGGTAGTAGCCTTGTACTTTTGAAATTCTTGAGCTAATTTGTCGAGTTTGGTCCTTCGACTTCTACTAAAGGGTTCTCCTCTTTCCATTTCAGCTTTAGTGGAAACATTTTCTGCTTTTCCACCTGTTTTTTTTTCCTCCATTTGTTCCTCTTCTTCCATAGGTGCAGTGCTCTACTTACCCTTTCTTCTCACAAAAATCATTTCATGCTTTTTAGGCATGTTTTTCTTGTCTCTTTCATGGAACATGACATCAGTGTCCCTCAAATAGTGCTAAAACATATAGCCTCTTGCCATTGTTTTGAATAGCTTCATGCCACAAAGAGATTCAATTCTAATCTTTCGGGTTTTCAGCACTTGCAAGGATTCATACCCTTCAAAACTCACATCAAAGTGCTGGAATCTTCTTGTGAGGTGGTTGGCAAATGGCATGCTCTCTCTTCACTACCCATCTTTGATCTTGAAAGTAGGTAGGTTGAAATTCTTTACCTTTTCCAAAATCCAATCGATGATCACATGAGTGAAATTTACTTCCCTTCCATTCATCAGCAAGTACATAAATGTCATATTGTGTTTGGTAAAAAGGGACTGTGTGTGTGTGACTTTGGTTGCAAAATCTTTGTGAATGCTAAATGAACCATTTTCCACTTTGCACCAAAGTCGTTTTGATCAAGAAAATTTGCTTCAACCTTCACTAAACCAGCATTCTCAAGCATCCACTTCTTAATTGCTTCAATATCCACCCAAATTTTAGTGGTATTTTCATCGATGAATTCTTTTACCCTTTTGTCTTTCTTAATAATGCAGTCGTGGTTGGACAATCCCAATAGATTATGCAGTAGATCTTCATCTACCAGAATCTCTTGCCCATCCACTCTACTAGATATGCCCATATCTCCATAGCCAATAGGGTCATTTTCATCCCTATTTTGCCACACCCAGGCATTGGCATAGAACTCCTTCACCATCTCTAGATGGAAGTCATCTCCCACAACACATAAATTTTGGATTCCAAACCTCCTAATATCTTCTTCAATTTCTAACCCTCCTTCATTCAAGGAGCGAAAATCAAATAGCCTTGCATCTGAGAATTCTTCCCTTGATAGATGGTTGTATAATATAGCAGCTTGAATGTCGACAAATTTGACCGAATCAAACTCATCTTCAATGACAATACCCTTCTTCTTTTTCAATTTCTTCAAAGGGGGAGACATTTGATAAGCTTGCGTCGTAATGTTAGTTTTGTGCTCTAGTCCAATCATTGATATACATTGTCATTACATTTATTATTTAATAAAGAGGCATTTCATTTCATATCTATGAAATATTTTATTTTTTATGATAATAAAACATCTTTAAATACTTATGTCATCAAGTGTGACTTGATAGTAAAACCATAAGGTAAAAGGAATACTATTCTAAAAGTCCCTAATTAATTGTTATCATAGGAATGATAACAAGCCAAGGTTAATATATTGCTAAGAGGATAATCATGTTTTACTAATTATGGATATGAGATATCACTTAGAACTTAGATACATGTTAGGGAACATGTATTAGACTGACTCGCTATGAAAGCACTTCATGGATCAATGTCACAAGTAGCTTTCATATAATAGTGATGTTTGAGTCTTCTGACTGAAACTCACTATCAACTCCTACATGAGGAATCACATGTTTTGACTTAGTCAAACATTATCCGTTACAGGGTAACAATAAAGACTATGATTGGATATGTCATGAATCTTGAAGAGGAGTGAGAATGAGAGTGATGGATTTGTTCCTCTTATGAAGAGTGATATCTTTAGGCCACTTGATGAGTAGGAATGATGGAATGTATGCATACTCAAATGAATTGATAAAAAGGTTTATCAATATCATTTGTATATCAATCTACTTGGGATCAAGAAATGCATTAAGTGTATAAGGTTGACTTGTGACCATGCCTTATGCTTAATATTGATATCATGAGGCAAAAAGGACTAAATATCAAACTGTGAAAGGTTAACTCGGATCACCGACTCTACTCGATTTTGGGTTGTCATAATGTATTACTAGATACTGCTTTTAGACTTTGGGCCTAAGTGTTTGGGACGAGGCCCTTTGCCAATTTCGAGTGGGTCTATTGGGTCACACACAAGAACGATTTAGATTGGTTCACAAATATTCTCTCTCATGGTAATTAAATTATTAGTATGATTAATTTGATTAATCATTAATAATTTAGGGTTTTATGATTTAGAACATAAATATACTATGAGATATTATCCATTAATGTAATTGGCTTTTAATATTAATTACTTCTTATAATGTTTTTGGGTATAAATTATGTGTGACATAATTTGAGCCATGTAGATTAGTTAAGGAGTGGTTTACTTAGTGATAATGTATCATGTAATTAAAAGCCCAATAACATTGATAAACCCTAATGTAAAATTCGGCCATACTCCTATTTTTTAGGAGATTTTATTCTTGTATGATAAGGAGAAGGAAACCCTAAAAGGGACATAGGAAATTCGGCACACACTCCAAATTAGGGTTGGTTGGCCGAATTTTCCTCTCCTATTTTTTAGGAGTGTAGGCCGAGTTCTTCCTCCTCATTTAGGAGTGTGCCAAATTAAGAAAAGGGCTTGACTAATTAGGTATCCTTGTTCTTGCAAGACAAGGATTAGGCAAACCCTACTGTGCCTCTTTAAGGATTTCTATGTGCGTATAAATAAGAGTCTCATTCTTCTATTTTTTATGGCAATGGAAAAGCCAAATTTGTGAGTGTCACAAATAAAGAGAGAAAATCATTTGTGAGAATTAGAATAGTGATTTTAAGTGCTAGTACACATCATCTATCCAAAGGAGTTCGTTCGTGTGGATAACATTTGTCACGTTCGTACAAAGGCAACGTTGTTGAAATGGTTTCGAGTTTATACTAAATGCTACATCAACACTCCATTCATTCATTCAATCGAGCTTTGGGTTTTAAGGTAAAACCCTAACCCTAATTGTGTATGTTGATGTGCATGGATCCTTGGTGGAATTCTATGATAATTTTTTTTTATTTCCTCTGCGTTATCCTTATATGAATGTCATATTTTAATTACGAAATCCCAACACATGAAAGCCTACTTTTGTTTAGTATTAAGAGGCATTTTAACTCCTCTGGATGATTTTCCTTGCTTAGAAACATTCTTGTCATGAGCTTTCTTTGTACGAACTTCAACCTTTTCTTCAGAGCCATGAAAATAGTATGTTGCATGTGGTTTAGGGTTAGCAAATGCGTTAGGGTTTATGGGAATTATGAGAATGCTGAGAGGAAATTGGTAGAGAGTGTTTGAAAGTCATTGGATTGGGTTTCTGAGTGAGAGAGAGATAATAATTTGTGGGAAAATTTGAGCGTGAGAGAATTTGGAAGGCTTAGAAATTTAATTTTGAGAAATGAGAGGAACTGATGATTCTGGGGATTTAAGTAGGTAAGACCATCTATGCGCACAATATAGATACTACGCACACATACGAGGGTTTTAGAGAAATGAGGTTAAGGTTTCACGTACACATCATCCTGGTAACATGCGCATAAAAGAGCCAAAATGGCATCTTCGTGCTTTCTTCAATACTTTGTACATGAATCCACTGTTCACATTGGATATAGTGTGTGTGGATCATTCTACGTGGCTTGGCAAAAGCTGTTCCACGTACGTGCTATATCCTTCTACGCATGTTTTACCAATGCTTCTGAACCTAGTAACCTCGCTTCATACATTACGCGCATAGATCCATATCTTAAGCGAACAAACCCCAGACCTTATACCCAACCATAGTTTCGATCTCCACTACGTGCACAACACTTCATTTAAGCGCACAATACAACCAAGAAACACTTCCAGTAGTAGATCATTGGATATAACATACACAACACCACATGTTACACACATAACATAAATATCGACGTGGACAGAACCATTACGACGCACTTTGTATACAATATAGGTAAACCATATCCTATGCGCACAATATGCTTGTAGCAACCAGAATTCAAACAGATATCTTTTCCATCCTCTGTGATTTTGTTTGACATGGATAAATTTATTATGTATGTATGCATGGGCACAGATAAACATAATATAATAATCAATCAATGAAAATTCATTCTCATCACATAAACCAATGTGCCTACGAATTGAAACAAATTGCTTTTCATCAAAGGGTTTTGTAAAAATATCAACAAGCTTATATAAGGTACTAACAAATTCAAGTTCAATCTCTCCCTTGGGAACATGATCTCTAATGAAATGATGTTTGATGTCAATATGCTTGGTCCTAGACTGTTTAATAAGATTTTTGGAAATGTTGATGGCATTTGTATTATCACACTTGTTGAGAATTTTTGAAATATCAATT
This sequence comes from Flueggea neowawraea, assembly GCA_948243855.1. Classification (NCBI taxonomy): domain Eukaryota; kingdom Viridiplantae; phylum Streptophyta; class Magnoliopsida; order Malpighiales; family Phyllanthaceae; genus Flueggea; species Flueggea neowawraea. Next base: position 6,184 of record CAODLS010740633.1, read on the forward strand.
TGAAAATCAATGAGTTGTTGTTTTATCCACAAAATTTGTGCAATACAACTTCCATCTGCTACATATTCAGATTCAGCTGTGGACAATGCAACAAAATTTTGCTTCTTTGAAAACCAAGATACAAGTGAATTTCCCAAGTATTGACTAGTACCTGATGTGCTTTTCCTATCTTATTGGCTTCCTGCATGATCATCATCACTATAGCCAACTAGATCAAATCCATCATTCTTTGGATACCATAAGCTAACATTCTTGGTTCCAATTAAGTACCGAAATTTCTTTTGACGGCTTTTATATGAGACTCTCTAGGACATGATTGAAATCTAGCACAAAGACATATGCTAAACATAATATCAGGTCTATTTGTTGTAAGATAAAGAAGTGATCCGATCATACCTCTATAAATCTTTTCATCTACCTCTATACTTTCCTCATCTTTGGTGAGTTTTGTAGTTGTGCTCATTGGGGTTGCAACGGGTTTAACACTTTTCATTCCATATTGCTTAGCATGTCACTAATGTATTTGCTCTGATTGATGAAGATTCCATCATTTGTTTCCTTAATTTGCAATCCAAGAAAGTGATTAAGCTCTTCCATCATGCTCATTTCGAATTCGTTTTGCATAAACTCAGAAAACTCATCACACAAAGATAGGTTAGTAGCACCAAATATTATATCATCAACATAAATTTTTATTAGAAGTAGGACATCATTTATATGTTTAATGAATAAGGTATTATCTACTTTACCTCTACTAAAACCATTCTTTAAGAGAAACTGGCATAACCTTTCATACCAAGCTCTAGGAGGTTGTCTTAATCCATAGAGTGCATTTTTCAACTTGAAGACATGATTTGGATGGTGAGGGTCTTCAAATCTTGGTTGTTGTTTCACATAGATTTCTTTGATATATCCATTAAAAATGTACTATTCACATCCATTTGAAATAGTTTAAAGTCTTCAAAATCAATGCATTCTTCTTGTAGATATCATTGTGCAACAACTCTGGATTTTTTCTTCACCATCTTTCCTTCTTCATCTTCTTTTTTTTTTTTTATCTAAACACCCATTTTGTTCCAAGTACCATTATACCAACCGGTCTAGGAACTAGCTCACATACTTCATTTCTTTTGAATTGACTTAACTCCTCTTGCATAGACTGAATCCAATATTCATCCTCCAATGCATCATTCACGTCCTTGGGAACTATGTAAAATTTAAAAGCAAAATTTGCAGCATTTTGAAGAGAATTTCTAGTGCAAACACCCATGGAAGCATCTCCAATAATTTTTTTCTTTTGTATGGTGCTTTGCATATCTCCAGTCTCTTGGCAATTCTTTTGGCTCCCCACCTTCCACTTTATCTTTCCCTTTCTGTTTTGATTCATCATTTTGATCACTCAACTAAAATTCCTTCAACTTGTCTTCAATACCTGGGCCTAGATTATCATCGTCCAATATTCTAGAGATAGAATTGTTAGTTTCATTAAAAATAACATGAATTAACTCTTGAACCTTCTCAAGCCTTTTTTTACACACTCTATAAGCTTTGCTTATGGATGAATAACCAAGAAAAATGTCTTTATCAGATTTTGGATCAAACTTTCCTAAGGCTTTCTTTTACATTACTAGGAACATAACATCTACATCCAAATGCATGAAAGTATGAGATGTTGGGTTGCCTACCTTTCCAGAACTCATAAGGGGTCTTTTTTAGTATGGATCAAATGTATGCCCTATGCAATATATAGCTTGTGGTGTTAACATCCTCAACCCAATAATACTTGGGGATGTTATTCTCACTAAGCATGGTCATTGCCATTTCTTGAAGAGTCATATTCTTTCTTTTAACAACACCATTCTATTGTGGGGTCCTTGGAGTAAAAAATTCATGATTAATACCATGCTTCTCACAATAGGATTCAAATGGCTCACATACAAACTCACCTCATTTTGTCACTTCTAATGGAATTAATAGCATATCTTTTGTTATTTTGGACCTTTCTGCTATATGAAATGAATGCATGAAATGCCTTATTCTTGTGAACAAGAAAGCATACCTATATGAATATAGAATAATCATCTACTATGACAAAACAATGTGCTTTATCTCCTAGACTCAAAGTGCTCATGTGACCAAATAAATCCATATGCAATAATTCTAATGGTCTAGATGTTGAAATAATGTTATTGCATTGAAATGAAGACTTTGAATGCTTTCTCATGACATATGTTTCACACACTAAATCTTTGTCATATTTGAGCTTGGGCAATCCATTAACTAGATCATGTTTGCTTAATTTTGAGATCATATGCATACTAGCATGTCCAATCAAGCATCATTGTTCACAACAACTTGGCATTTTTCATTAAAGGCTTTAGAGTCAAATAGAGCAACAACATATATATTATTATGCCTAGAACCAACAAACAAAGCAACACAATGATAATCATATACAACATTTAGTAGGCTCAAACACAACTCTACAATTTTTGTCACAAAACTGACTTATACTCAACAAGTTGTGCTTTAATCCATCAATAAACAAGACATCATCAATAGTTAGGTTAGGAGACTTACCAACCTTACCTTCACCTACTATCTTGCCTTTGCTATTATCACCAAAAGTAACATAACATCCATTTTTAGGTGAAATGTGGGAGAACATTGTCTTTTCTCATATCATGTGGTAAGAGCAGCCACTATCATGATACCACATGTTTTTCTCTGCTCTTGCTCTCATACACACCTACAAAGACATATCAAGCTTTTGAAATTGGTACCTAAATCCTTTTGGGTCCACTTAGGTTAGCTTTTGCTATGTTGGGATGGATTGTTCCTTTTGGAACCCAAATATTTTTTGTTCCAACTTTCCTAGGCTGTCTCAACTTGCATGAATAAGCAAAATGTCCATTAACACCATAATATGAGCAAGCATTGTCAACAAAGTTTCCTTGTATTACAAAAATAGTTTTAGAAAACTTTTTGGGTGTAAAATGGTTGTAGCCTAAGCCATGATTGGATAGAGATTGTCTTTGAGAACCCAAAAGTTTCTCAAGATTCTCTTTCTTGTTTGTAAGCTTGTAGGCAATGTTGAAAAACTTTTCAACCACTTTCTTCATAAGCAAGTTCTCTTCATACAAATCCATTTTGTCTTTTCTCAAAACATTCAACTCCATGTCAAGTTCATTTGAACTCCTTTTTAATGCAACATATTTGACACCTAATTTTTGAAATCATAAAATTCATCAAATGCATCATGTAGTTCATCAAGAGTAAAGTTTTTGATTACCTAATCTTCACCATCACTTGAGTGTTCATCCTCTCTTGCCATTAAACATAAATTTGTCATCTCTTCCACTTTTTCATTCTTTTCAGAGCTGTTGTCTTCACTATCACTCCATGTTGCTCTCATAGCCTTTCCCTTCTTTTTCTTTGGGAACTTTGAGAATTTATTGGCAAAAGGATATTATTGGTTTACATGGCCAGGTTTGTTACATTTGTAACAAATAATTGACTTGTCCTTCTTGAATTCCTTTTTGAATTTCTTCTTGTAGTCTCTTTGTGAATACTCCTTTGAGATTTGATCCTTGTCCTTTTTCCATGGCTTGTTTTTCTTCATGAAGCATTTAAATCATCTATCATATATAGCCATCTCTTCATCGTTGTCCTCATCTTCTTCATCCTCGGTTTCTTCAACTACTTTTGACTTAAAAGCCAATCCACTTCTTCTATCACCTTTCTGAGTTTGTTCTTCCAAAAATTCATGTGTGAGGAGTGAACCCAGTAGTGCTTCCAAAGGCAATTTATTGGGATCTTTAGCTTCCACTATTGCATCCTTCTTTGATGCCCAAGATTTTGGTAATGCTCTCAAAACCTTCCTTGGAAGTTCTGAGTTTGAGTAAGTCTTTCCAACTGCCTTCAATCTAATCAGAACGTCGTTAAACCTATCAAACATTTCTTGGATTCTTTATCCTTCTTTCACCTTAAACAACTCATATATATGAACAAGGAGAGATATTTTGTTTTCTTTCACTTGTGAAGTCCCTTCATAGGTTATCTCCAAGGTTCTCTAGATCTTGTGAGCAGTAGAACACTGCTGAACTTTGTTGAATTGTGTTTTACTTAGGGCACAAAACAAAATGTGCATTTCCTTATTGTTGTAGCAAATCATTTTCTTATCATGGTATGTCCACTTAGCTTTTGGTTTCAAGACTTCCTTTCCATCCACTGTCTTCATAGGAATATAAAGGCCCATCTTTACTACATTCCACACTTTTTTAGCATCAAATCTATACTATTCTCAAGTTTTAACACCAAATCTTGGTTACAAGTGGATTCACAATGTTAACAACAAAATCTCACACCAATTCAATGAAAGAAAATGCAAATTAAAGCTTAGTAGGTATAAGAATGCAAGGAAGCTCAAGGAGAGAGAAATTTAAGAATCAAACTAGCAAAGCTTGGGCACACTCTCGAAAAGTCTCTCTTGTATTTTCTATCTTGGACGACTCTATTTATAGATGAACTCCCAAATGTAGCCATTGCATTCCTTAAATAACCATTATAAGAGAATTGCAGAATGCTGAAATTTGTGACGTCATCCCACACTATGTGCGTTATACACTTTCTACGTGTGTAGTACATAACTTCAACAATGTAGTACACACATTATGTATTCTTCTGCGTGCACAAGATAGAGTTTAGTACTCACAGCTTAAATTGATTGTATATCAGGTGACTACTATGCGCATAACATTCCTTCCAACGTGCGTGAATCAATTGTATTGTGTGCTTGAAACATTACTAACACGCATTGAAAAATTTTTAGGATCACACCTTTGATTCTTCATGTGACTGTGTCAGGGAATATTAAAATTTAAAATTCCCGAGGAGCGTCTTGGCTTTGTTTGTTAGTCCAACTCATATTCATCTACGTGCGTAACACTTATTTAACGATTGTAGTGCATACTCTTCTGATGTCTCCTGAATTTGTCAGAGAATATTCTCATTTGAATTTCTTACACTCCAACAGAATTTGTCTTTATCTCAAATTCAAGCTAGATCTTGCTCATGTCTATGTGTGTGAATACTTATCTAACGTACGTTGCATTTTCCATCAAGAATATTACTCAATCCTGAAGAGTTCAGAATACTCTTCAATCCTTATTTCTCTCCTCTTCAATATATTGAACCTTCCTTGGAAATTGATGAGAGAGTAATTCTCTTCTCTTGAATGTGTGTGTCCATGGTTGCCAAAAATGGGGTTGATAAGGTGTATTTATACCCCTCTTGGTCCCCCACAAACCCTAGCAAAAATCTCCAAAAATTGATGTTGCTTTGTGCTTTGGTCCCTACCTTTTTTTTCTTTTTTCCATCACAATTTCTTCCTCTTCAGGGCCATCACAGCTGTGACTCAAGGTGTGATGGAGCCAAAGCCTTGATCACAATGTAGAACATGACCATGATTTGCCCCTGGATGATTGAAACTTTGAATGTTGATTACACCCTCTCATCACTGTCATGACTCCAGGGTGTGACAAAAAAATTTG
>CAODLS010740760.1:0-12772 GCA_948243855.1 Flueggea neowawraea
ATTGACAAACTCCTTTATCAATTCATTTGAGTATGCATACATTCCATCAATCCTACTCATCAAGTGGCCAAGAGATATCACTCTTCAAAAGAGGAACTAATTCATCACTCTCACAATCACTCCTCTACATGATTCATGACATATCCAATCATAGCCTTTATTGTTACCTTATTACGGATAACGTTTGACTAAGTCAAAACATGCAATTCCTCATGTAGGAGCCAATAGTGAGTTTCAGTCAGAGGACTCAAACATCACCACTGCATGAAAGCTACTTTGTGACAACGATCCATGAAGTGCTTTCATACGGGCCAGTCTAATACATGTTTCCCAACTTGCATCTATGTTCTAAGTTGATATCTCATATCCATAATCCGTAAAACGTGATATCCACTTAGCAACATACTAATCTTTAATTCATTATCATTCCCATGATAATGATCGATTAGGGACATTTAGAATAGTATTCCTTTTATCTTTATTGTTTTACTATCAAGTCACCTACTTGATGGCATAAAGAAGAATAAACTATTCATGTGGTTTTATCTTCATAAAACAGATAATATTTAATAGAAATGAAATGCCTCTTTATTAAATAATTGAATGACAATGCACATTAATGATTGGACTAGGGCACAATTCTAACACGGCCAGACCACGTGCTTTGTTTGATCTGATGCATGGCCCAGTCCCCCTTCTGTATCTGTCTATTCTGGTCCCTATCCGCATCTGTTATATATACTCTGTATATATGTATATTTAACATTATGTTTGTTGCATGCTATTTGCTCTGTTTGCGAAGGATTTCAAAATTTGTTTTGAAAGAATATTATATGTAGAGTGTATACGTAGGTATATATATATATATATACTGCATGTGGTATTTTCAACATAGGCAATCTGGAGTGTTATTCCTCACTGAGTTTTACTCACTCTTTAACATTTTTAGGTTGACTCAGAGTCGACATCTGTTCAACTTTTGCATCTCAGTGAGGCGTCTATACATTTTGGTGAGTGGTGCCCTTTCGTCCGGGCTCTTCTCTTTTGCTTAGAGCTCCACGCTGATTTACTGTGGGTTATCGGGTTCCTACGTTTTGTATTTTGAGATGGGTATTAACATATTATACTATTACACACTTATGTGACGTTTTATTTTGATATTGTTATATGAGTTATATATATTTCTTATATAAATGGTATAAATTGATTAATAAAATTGGCTAAAAACGAATGAATGGGTAGTTATCTGTAACTCTGAGGCTTGTACAAGATGGGTCGGGCTCTCATATACGGTCCACCCTGTACGCAAGTCATGGCCCGACTTTGGGTCGTGACACAGAGAATCTCTCGATTACTCCTGTACGAATCAATATTGGAATCAAAAGACTAGCAACAATCAATTCAATAATTCGACAATATAAATCATAATTGATTCTCAATTCCAAAATAAGCTGAATGAATAACAAAATCCAACAATCACATAGTCAATCTAGGTTCATCATTTCTAGATGCACAAAGATTTTAGTTCATAGTAATTGAGATAATAACAACAAGTTACAAAGGAAAACTAGAGAGGAAAGAAAAACCCATGATGAATTCTTCAATTCTTCAAGTGATTCCTTCGATCTTGAAGCGGGTTGTGTTCTCCTTTTGTTCCCAATGCTCTCTGACCCTAAACTAGGTATTTTTCTATCCCAAAGTTGACTCCCCATTAGTTCTTTCAAAACCCACTTAAATAGCACGAAACAAGTATTCTGGGAAAGACACGGCCTAGGTCACGACCGTGTCTTTGCCCCTCCAGACCGTGTTTTGCTATATTTGCAGAAAAGTGTGGGTTCTTGCATTACACGACCACAGGTTTTTGCCTGTGTCTTAGCACTTATGTCAGTGTAATAAAGGTCCAGGCCATGTCTTCCTCCAAACCATGAGAAACGTGTCATTCTTACTCCATTCCATCAATTCATCATCAATCAACCTACAAAAAACAATTCAAACCATAAAAGTACAATTTATTTTTAAAACAACATATAATCAAACACCACAACATGTATAAATAAGCATTTATTAGTTAACTTCTTCTTGCATACGTGAGGTGCCTCATCAGCCTTAATCTACAACTTCAAGCTTTCCAACGTGTTTTTCTTCAGGTCAAACATTTTGTTCTTCTCCAAAACCTTTCGTTCATCATTAAAACACATAAGAAAATTAATGTTAATCACCCTTGATCCATCATGGCTTACTCAAGTAAGCCCTTGGGTAGGAGAGACCTAGATTAACATAAATCTATGTGGGTTTTGAAGATTTGAAGTTGTTTGTTTTAGGTTCCTTTGAGGTCCAAATTTCAAATTGAATTTTCTTGGAGATTTTAAGTTTGATTCTTGAAAAGGATGATGTATTCATGTTTAGGAGGTTGATATTAACCAATGTGGGTGATTGGAATTGATTTTTATCGGTTGAATCAGATTTAAGGACTTATAAGGTAATTTGTCATTTGGGGACCAAATGAGATATTTGCTATTAGGCGCTAAAATGCTATTTTAAAGATTGATGATTTACATTGATATTTTGGAGAGTTTGAGGCTTTGATAATAATTTTGAATTTAATTAAGTTATGATTTGGTAATATTTTGGGGACTAGTTGGTAATTTTCCGATGTTCATGGACCAAATTGTAGTTTTACACTGAGGTGTCATATTGGGATTTATTATGTTAGGCTTTGGTCCAAAAAAGGGGTTTGGCCTTTGTCCGAGCGTTTGAGTTTTTGCATATGCATCTGCACGCATTTGGGTACATCCACAATACCATATTTTGATTTGTTTCTGATAAGTCTGTATCAGTTTTGTTTGGTTTTTAAGGAGATCAGTCATTCACCGGTGGACTGTGATTTGGATTATTTGCTCGACATCGAGGTGAGTGGATGACAGTTTCAGACATATAGGTTGTGTCTCAAAACCCTATTTGTTTTTGCTGTGTTGGCTACATTTCTGAATTTTGATTAATTAAGGATTGACTTAATTAATAAAATGATTATGTGATCGTCGATAATTGATACTTTGTTTTTTTTTTGAATATGATATATGACCTCAGAAACGGAAGAAATGGAGGAAAGTGAGGAAGAAACAGATATAGAAATAGAAACAACTTCCAAAACGAAAGGGACTAAACAAGAACAAGAGGGATCTACTGAGAAAGGTCATTCTTTTTCTCTTTTTTCAGAAGACAAGAGAGATCCTAACAAAATTGACGAAACGGAAGAAATTCGAGTGACTGGAAAGGAAAAAAAATAAAAAATGATTTGGATTTTCACTTTAAAGAGACATCTTAATAAAAAAAGACCAGTTATGAAACTTTTTATTTGGATGGGAATGAAGAGAAAGAAAATTCGAATTTAGAAATTTTGATAGATAAAAAAGATAAAGATCTTTTCTAGTTTGAAAAACCTTTTAATTTGTAACTATTCTTGTCGACTATAAACGCTAGAAGTTAAAGAGGGTATTTATGCTAGGCGTGTCCTTTATATTGAAATTAGAGGTCAGGGAGCTGTTCCATTGACTCACAGTAATGAGAATTTGACTCCACGAGAAATTGAGCAAAAAGCTTCGGAATTGGCCTATAAAAAAGGATTGATTTCTTTATAGTGAAAGGAGTTGGGAAGAGGTTGTTAATAATAGATTACCAAAAGAAATAGGTAAAAAAAATTTCCATCCAAGATTTAATAGTTGGTCCATTCTTTGTCTAGGTAAAGTCCATCTTGTTGCAATAGAAATGAATACGAACAAATAAGTTTTAATCAATGTAATAAATATACCAAAAGTTGTTCCAAAGACTCCACCTACTTTATTTATTTCAAAAAGATCAGGAATAAACGTCCGTGAATGAGAAATCATAGATCGAACTGCCGAATACAAAAAATTGGGTACTATCATATTGCTTTGTACCGGCTAAGTTCACGAGTTAGAGATAAGCAGACTCGAACCGCTGACATCCACCACAGGGTAAACCACCGCCTCTTGAGCCCCCAACTGATTCTACCATAGAGGCCAACGATAGACAATAACTCCCCCCCAAACACAGCTTACAACTTTCATCGTACTGTGCTATCCAAAGAGCAACTCTTCTCAAAATCTCAAAACGTGCTGAGTTGGAATCCCTTTGATTTTGACATTCTCTGTTTTGTTTTTTAATTTGGTTTTGCTTCTGAAATCTATTATATATCCACTTATATAAATATTTTGAAAATACTTACACTGGAATTTGACGTTTGGTCTGCATGTCTGTGATTTAAGATATGACTCTGACTCTGAAAAAAATATTTATCTATATTTTTTATCTTCTGATTTCATGCCTTTCATTTTGTATTATATTAGTATTTTTTTATTTTGATATGAGACACCTATACTACGGGCTAGAGCATCACCTTTGCTTTTGGAACTACATGCACCCTTATGATTTTGGTGCTATATGCACACCTTTGCTTTTGGTCCCATATTCACACTATGTTATAGTTGATTTTGTTTAGATTATTATTATTATTACAAGGTTTGCTTGCATGCTGTTGGCTTTATCTGCAAATAATTTCAAACTGATTTTTGAAAACACTATGACTGGTCAGCTCAATTATCATACGAAGCTCAAGATGTTGAATAGAACCAATGAAAGACAAAGAGAGATGGGGATATTGGGTCACACACAAGAACGATTTGGATTAGTTGACAAATATCATCTCTCATGGCAATTAAATTATTAGTATGATTAATTTGATTAATCATTAATAATTTAATGTTTTATGATTTAGATCATAAATAATGTAATGGGTTTTAATATTACCTCTTATAATGGTTTTGGGTATAAATTATGTGTGACATAATTTGGGCCCATGTAAATTAATAAATGAGTGATTTAATTAGTGATAATGTATTAATTAATTAAAGCCCAAAAAAATTTATTTAAAAGCCTTTAAAATTCGGCAATGACATGGAATGGTTGAAAGTTTAACTATGTCAAAGGTTGACTAAGTCTTACTTAATCCACTTGATTAGGGACACCTAATTTAGAAAGGATTTCTATCCCTTTTGTGACAAGGATTTCTAACCTTATTTTAATTGAAAATTTTGGTTGTGTTTATTCTTAATTAAAAATTATTTTTCTTGTGGGACAAGTAATACAATTCGGCTAAAGTTTCTTTGTGGTTTCGGTTTGCACACTCCTAATCGAATTAGGAGATCTAACCCAAAGTTTTATTTTCTTCTATAAATAAGAGGACCGAATTTCCAAAGGTTCAATAAGACTCAAGGCCAAATTAGTGTGTGCCACCAAAAAGAGAGAAAATCAGTATTTGTATAAGAAAGAATATAAATTTTTAGTGTTAGTACACATTGTCATTCCAATTGAGTTCGTTTGTGTGAATACCTTTAGACACATTCGCGCAAAAGTAATGTGAGAGGAAAAGTTTCTAGTTTCATACTAAAAGTTACACTAACAATTCATTCAATCATACGCTCTAGCATTCGATTTTAAGATAAAATATGCTAATCTTAATCGTGTATGTCGATATGCATGGATCCTTAATAGAGTTCTAGATGTAAAATTTTTATTGTTTCCGATGTCATGTATGTTTATAAATATCATAAACTTAGTTACGAATTCCAACAGTTCTATCATTGATCTGTTAAAAAAATACTGACATCACCTAGTTAACTTTATATAAATTTTTAAAGGCAAAAATACCCCTAAAACTATTTATGTCTCTCTCTTCTTCTTGCGCTTCCTTCTCTATCACAAAATGAGCGAAGTTCACTTCTCATACTGCTCGTCACCTTCTTAAACAAAATAATATCATGATAATGTAATCCAATTTTTAAAAATTCCTCTTAAAATTCGAAATCTTAACACGATTAACACCCATCACGAGCAAAGAGTGGCTTCGTGATGGATGTTACATACTTAAAATTACTCTTACGTTGAAATGGGACCAAGACACTTATTACTTCACAGTGAAAATCAATCACAATTCGTTCAAGCATAACTAGAAGCAATAAAAACACACAAATTATCATCAATTTATTCTTTCATTCCTAAAAAAAATCACAAATAGAATTTAAAACAATAACGCTAGTGAAAGAAAGCATTAACATCAGAAAAAAACTGCAATTGACACTTGTTCTTCTTCTGCCAAGAAATCGGAACCCAGATTCAAAACCTACCCACAACACAAAACCCAGAAATTGCCCAGATTCCAGAACTAAACCCATCCCCTTGTTCTTCTATTGTTCGACCTTTCATTGTCGTCCTCACCTCCCTCTCAATCTTCGCTTTCCCTTTCCTCCTCTTTCTCTCGTTGACTTCTCTCTCTAGATTTCTTTCTCAATCGATCTCGTTCTTCAGAAAACCTAAAAAAATCAATTTTAATGTTTTGAAACCGACATCTCCTTCAAACCAAAACCCTAGAGAGCCAAAAAAAAGTCCTTACACTACTTTTCTAACACCAACAATGGACAAAATAGAGCAAGACCCAACCATTTAGAAGTCGGGAAATGCAAAATACGAACCTCCTTCTTCATCGCTGACTTATGAGAAACGGGAACGACTTCAACGTCTCGGGAATTTTAGTAGATCACTGCCTATTTCTTGTGGGTTTTCAAAGATTTTTGGATTATACAGAAGAGATGTTTTCGAGTTAGGAGAGAAATCAGTCGAGAGAGGAGTGTTTCTATCTTCTGGTCTATTTTTGGTACTTTAAGAGGGGACATTTTAGTAAAATGACATTTTCGTTAACACCGTCACACAAAATAAGCCTCAAGGACTAATCTGCTTGCTAAAAAAAATACGAGAACCTGCATACTAATTAGGTTAAATATGAGATGCCAAAAATATTTTTCCTATAATAAACACTATTTATTTTTACCATTTTATTTTAAAAAAACCAACTTTACTAGGACAACTATACGTCAATCTATCAATCTCTATTTTTGTAATCTATAAACTCAATATACTTAAAATAAACAGCCGAAAATGTCACGTAACATGCCATGTTAATAAAAGAGCCATGTTAACATGTAACATTTGATGACAAGGTAAGATATACATTAGATACAACTTCCAAAAATGGGGTGCGAAAAATTACGAACATGCTCTATATCTCAACTGTAATGTATCTAATATATTATTATTTTGATCACAAAATTGTAATATTGTTAAATATTAGATAGACTCCATTTTCACTTTTATTATTTTTTAATGTCCAAGAGATGCATCACAATTTAGATACTAAACATTCTTCATAAAACTCTTTTTTTAAAATGTAAAAGTAAAAAAAACTATTAAATTATTATTTAATCACATTTCCATATTCAACAAGAAAAATCCCTTACACAAAGTCGATAAATTTTAAAAAAGGGTGATGTATAAAAATGGGCAACAAAACAGAAAATAATTTCTATAATATAATATTAATTGAAAAAACCTACCAAAAATGAAAACATAGAATAAAATATTCACAAATACAACAGTTTGACCGCGTATCGACTACGGGTTAGAAAGTTGACCACTATTTGACCAAATCATTTAAGCCAGTGAGAAAGAGTACAACTTGAGTACATGTGGAGTACAACCCTAGTATATACTTGGTTGACCACCAAAGATTGAGTACATATGAAGTACAACCTGAGTATGGACTAATGTTAATGAAGACTCTTTTGACTAGTATAACCAAGTACATGTGAAGAATAACATGAATACAATTAGTATAACAAAAAAATGAAAGTCTATTGAGTAGTATAACTGAGTACATATAGAGTACAACACGAGTACAAACAACAAAACAATAACAAAAAATACACAATAAAACACCAACAAAATAGAGTACAAAACCAAAACCTTTATGTTTTCTTTGTTATTCGAGTACAACACGAGTTCATATAGAGTACAAAGTTGAAAAAATGAGAATAAATCATAAATATTAGATCAAAACGAATACATTAAGAGTACGAGACTGGTTTAGTAATTGGTAAATGTTTTATGTTGTTTAGAAATTTCATATTACTGCTTCTTCCATAGGAGCCAACTAGGTTTACAAACCCTAGCCGCCATCCTCATCCCGACGCTGCAAATCTTGCTCTCTCTCTGTCTCTCTCTTTTAAGTCACTCTCTCAATCCCTTATCTCTATCTCTCATCAGTCGCGCTCTCCCATTTTGCCAGTCGCCACTCCAACATCGTCCGTCGTCCTTCGTCACTCGTTTCATGTGTATCTCTCTCTCTTCGTCGGTGGGCCTCTATTTAGATCTCGTTGTCGCCTTTCTTGTCGGTCGACCTCTCTCTAGAACTCGTTGTCGCTTCTTTATCGCTGTTGCAACTCCAACGGGGTCGAACGAGGGCGGCAATAGAGGAGAGAATAGAGAAGGAAAGGGCGAATATGTTAAAGAAGAACGAGAGAGAGAGAGAGAGGTGTAGATGTAGAGAGAGGAAGAGGGGGTGGTGAAGAGAGAGAAATTAAAAAAGTAAATATTTTTGTGTTGTAAAAAAAATAATTAAAATTGTATTAAAATAATTATTTTTTAAAAGGACATTGTAAAATGAAAACAAAAATAAAAAAAAGTATGTAGGGTGTAATTTTCTCAAGAAAATCCTCCCCAATAATTAAAAAGAGTAAATCATGGTTTAGTATGAGCGGCCCCTGTAATAAAACATACACTTCTTTCTACATAACAAAATACACGTATATATACAGGAAAAAATCATCACCAGGGCACACCGTATTCGGAAGCTTTTTTCTTTTGATATTCACCGTCAGATTCTTATAGGCTTTAGTTACCAACCATCTTTCGGCTTCTTCTTCCTTCCCTTAGAAACTATCGAACCCTTCTCTTCAATTTTTTTTCCCAACGTTTACAAGTTTGTTTTCTCAAATTTCTAATTCGTCTCATAAAGGTACAATATTTGATGCTGTCTTGCGCTCATTTAATGGTATGTACTGAGTTTTGTTAAACCCTGTTGATGGTATGTAACTTCAATCATTATTTGTGTTGTTTCTTTCTTCTTTTTTTATTTGATGGTTCATTTGATAGTGGTTATCTTGATGTGGGTGCTGATCTTTAATGGATTTTTTTTGGTTTTTTGGTGACATTTTGCTATGGATTACGCTATGCTTTTCCGTGGATTATGATGATGATATTATTATGATCATTTGGTTGAATTGGTTTCAGTTTCAACCTTTAGATATAAGTTTTTTTTTAAGCTGATAGCTTTATAGTTGTGGGTGATTTTGGTGTTGGTCTAATTGAAGATAATTGTTTGCAACGTTGAGATTGGATTTGCTTTCTGCATTTTCCTCTTTGCTTGAATGGTGGGATGGAAGTTGGATTTTGAGGACATTTAGCTCATGTTGCATTACTGGTTAACTAAATAACGAGTTGTGTAATTTTTTTCATCAGTTTTCAGAATGAGGCATGAATTTATGCTTTTGTTTATTCTCTTCATATGAAATTTTATGAATTTTATTTTCTGTTTTAAATTTTACCAGAAGCAGTAGTTCCTAACTAGACTGTTGATTTTTCACTTAATAACTTGATGTGATTAACATAAATAGCAAATATAAGTTTAATTGCAATAACTACCATGGCACATTGATACTGCTGGCATGGCGTTCTTTGTATTGGTTAAATTGTCAGTGATGCAGTGGTGGCTTGATCTATATTTAGGGTTTTAGCTGACTATCTGATGAGCGAACAAGGCATGCTTGCAGAATTTTGGAAAGAAGTTCATTTATGAAATGCTGATTATAAGTTTTGATATTTTAGTTATAGAGGTCTTTTCACGTACAATGATGACAAGACAGTTAACATACAAAATAGTCTCTTTTGGTTTTTATGGATTAAGCATGATTGTATCTATTATTCTAGCTTGCCATAGACATTTGCTTGTTAATTAATTTTGTCAAGTTTCCATTTTGAACTTTCTCTAAAAACTTAGGAAGGAACAAACTTTTTTGGATGTGCTAGTATCAAGATAAAAAAAGCTTCTATTTCGCATCTTTGTCTTTTCCTTTCAATTTAATGGATTTAATAATATCTGAATTTGGTGACTGAAGATTTAAGGACAAGTTTGAAGTTAATTATTATAAGGAACTACGGCATCTTAGTTCCACAGTAATTTTACTAGTATGTCTCTCACTGTGGTCTCACTCTCAGGGGATTTGTTTGATAGAGGCCCACCTTTGCATGGGAAAGAATGTCAGATATGCAAGTTGGAGTTCGACGATCACAGAGGGTTAAGAATAGCCAAAGCCTTCTGGTTTAGTTCCCACTCCCCAGCGTGGTTCTTGTAGACGTAAATGTAAGAATTACAAAATCCACATTTTTGCAATCTCTTTTAGAATGCTATTGAGTTTGACTTCCTCCATCCTTCTGCAGCTTCTGGAAGAGGTAGAGGCTGCAGACAAATGAACCAAGATCAAAATGCCAAGATCTTGGGTGCTGGAGTTCATGGCCGTGGTCAAGTAGGCTTGGACTTTCCTGGAAGACAGGCAGTTGAGAAAAGTGCGGATAAAATTGTTGCGTGTGAGGAAGGAAGCACAAGTTCAGTTCCGGAGAGGGTACTTATATTGAGTTTCTAATATTTGGGATTTCAGGTGTCAGTTTATGGTTGTGTTAGATTCTTACTTTCTCGGTGATTAGTTTGTCTACTGAGTCCTTTGACAGTAGAGGCTGATAAAAGTGTCACAATTGGACACCTAAATATTAAGCAACTGCATTTAATTTACTCTATGGCTGCAGCCAACAATAATTTCTGTTTGTCATAACCTTTCAAATTAGTTTTATCATCCAAGCCTTCTGTTTCTCACTACAAAGTTGAGGTTGGAAGTGCTTTGTATGCAATTTGCTTTACATACAGGTCTCATTCTCATACTTCAAAATTTTTCAACTTCATTGTGAATAAATAAGTTCAGAGAAATGTCTTTATCTTTCATAAAAACTAAAAGGCACATGTATTTGCATTGTATGATTGTATTGGACATCACATGATTCTGGTAATGCCTGGCCATAGCAATATAAATATTGTGGATTCTGGTGGGGTGTTATACATCTACGGATTTCTTCTGTTTCAGATACAACTTGGCACTTCCCCCGTGTACAAGGTGGAGAGAAAGCTTGGGAAAGGAGGCTTCGGCCAAGTTTATGTTGGAAGAAGAGTTTCTGGTGGTAGAGGCCGCACTGGGCCTGATGCTGTTGAGTTATTATTTCCTTGTGCTTTTAGTAAAATTATGCTCAATTTCCTAGAAGATTGAATCTTCTGCTTATGAATTATCCCATACCATTTTGTAGGTTGCTTTGAAGTTTGAGCACCGCAAGAGTAAAGGATATAGTTCTGGCCCTCCTTATGAGTGGCAAGTTTATAGGTAAGCATTATTTCATCATTAATGTTATTTGGAACTCCAATTTGTTCTCTTTTCTTTTTTCTTTGTTTTTGATGAGACTCTCTGTGCATATATTCTTATAAAGCACATTGAATGGTTGTTATGGGCTTCCCCTTGTACATTACAAAGGTCAAGAAGGAGACTACTATATCCTGGTGAGTTCTAGTGTTATTTATTTTCTATGATGTGTCTTCAAGTCTTGGTTCCATTTATTCATTGCTTAGAGTTTGTCAGTTCAGGTCATGGACATACTTGGACCGAGTTTATGGGACGTTTGGAACTCTAACAACCAAATGTATGAGACTGTAGTATTTCTCCTTTGCCCGCTGCATTGCTTTGAAGATCTCCTTTCAATTTGGTCTTTTTGGTTCCAAGCCATCTCCTTATATTCTTCTCGTCTTTGCTCATTGTATAGGCTGTCAGAGCAGACGGTTGCTTGTATAGCTGTTGAGGCAATTTCAATTCTAGAGCAGCTCCACTTAAAAGGGTATCCTAAACGGCATTCTCTGGATGCATGATAAATCTGCTTTGTTTGTTCTTTTGCTTTTACTATACCTGACAGTCTTTTGAATTTTATCTCAGTTTTGTTCATGGAGATGTTAAGCCAGAGAACTTTTTGCTTGGTCAGCCTGGAACACCCAGCGAGAAGAAGTTATATTTAATTGATCTCGGTTTGGGTACGTTTTTCACATTATCCAGTTTGAAGGAGCTGGGGTCCTTGTATTTGATGACGCATACAAATTTTTCTTTTTGTCATAGCTGATAGAAAAGAACTTTACCTCTGCTGTCATTTCAGCTTCAAGATGGAAGGATGCAACCTCTGGTCGTCATGTTAATTATGATCAAAAGCCTGATGTTTTCAGGTTATTATCTGTAACTAGAAATGTTTGGTCCCCGAAAATAGTATGCCATTATCAGGGAAATGATTTCAGTCTTACTATGGTCACATGCTTGATTTAATATCGTCGATGTTTTGTCATGAAACAGTCCTCGATTCCCTTTTTTGACACAGTGTATCCAGATAGTTCCAATTTATCCATATTATATAACCTGGTGTTCTTTTTGTGACAGGGGAACTGTACGTTATGCAAGTGTACATGCTCATTTGGGAAGGACAGGGAGCCGAAGGGATGACCTAGAGTCCTTAGCTTATACCCTAATATTCCTTCTTAAGGGAAAGCTTCCTTGGCAAGGCTATGCTGTGAGTTTCTCTCTATTCTTAATTAAATTATATACTGTTGACTTTTCTTGTTTCCTGTATATGAATGCTGGATATTCTCTGGAGCTGCAGGGTGAAAACAAAAGATTTCTTGTTTGTAAGAAGAAAATGGCAACTTCTTCTGAGATGCTTTCTTGCCTGT
>CAODLS010740839.1:0-16573 GCA_948243855.1 Flueggea neowawraea
AATGAATCATTAGGATGCTTTGTTGTTTTCCACACTTTCATTAAAGTACGTTAATGAATCATTAAGGTGTGTTTTCAATCTTCAAAGTTTACTCCTTTAATTCTGACATCATCTTGTACAAGGAATATTCAAATTCAAATCCCGAGGAGTGAAATCACCTTCATTGAAACAATCTCTTTGTTCTGAAGCCTTTTGACCTGCCTGTCAACAATCCTGACTGGAGCCTCATCATAGGACAAATCAGGCCTAACCTCGACCAACTGTAGTGCGAAAACATGAGACAGATCAGAGACATAGTTCCTCGAAAGCGAGATGTGAAACACTGGATGGACAAAAGTAAACTGAGGCGGTAACGCCAACTCATAAGACACGGCTCTGACTTAGTCGATAATCTCAAATGGACCACTGTATCTTTGGCTCTACTTGCCCTTCTTCCCAAATAACATAACAACCTTCATCGGCAACACCTTCAAAAATACATGGTCTCAAACTGTAAACACCAAATTTTTACTCTTTGGATCAGCGTAACTCTTCTAGCCACTATGAGAAGTCTGGATCCTTTGCTGGATCAATGTGACTTTCTCAGCAATCTCTAGAATAAGACCCAACCCCAAGAGCTCTCTCTCACTAGCCTCCGCCCAACACAACAGAGATCTACACTTCTTGCCATACAACGCCTCATATGGTACCATTCTGATACTCAAATGGAACGACTTGTTGTTGATAATTGTGAAATCTGGTTAATTTTGTTGGTGTTTAATGTGTTGTTACTATTTTATTTCATGTGTTAATGTGTGAGTTAGTGGGTTATAGGAGTTAGTTTTAGAGTAAATGTGTGTCTTTATGGGTGTTTTAAGTTTTTGTCCATTTTTTATATGTTTAATAGTGATTTTCAATTGTGGCTTTAATTGGTAAAGTAGTGGATGATTGAGGTTACTTATGTATTAAATGAGTTTTGGTGTTAGTGGCATATCTTAAATAGGCAAAATAAAGAGATCATTGATGTGCACAGATTTTGTCTTACCTAAGACAAAAGTCTCAACTAGGAGAAGAAGAAGCCTGTAGCACATTTGTCTCAACCGAGAGGAATTGGGCAGCAATTAAAAGGATGGTTTTCACTTGGAGAAACTGAAGAAGGATTCAATTGTAACTTACCTAAGGTGCATTGAAACACATTCATATGGCAATTTAAGGCGACACCTTAGAAAAATACTATAAAAACCCCTCTTTTGGAAGAAGAACACATCTATCCCACATCCTCATCCTACACAACACAAGTCACAATTTCATTTCTTTCAATTAGAAGTAGAGCAAGAGTTAAGTCTTGAAGATAAAGGCAAGAAGAAGAGTTCAAGCGACGGTTATAGAGTTCTTCTTTCACCTTCTTAGCTTTATTTTATTTGACGGAATTGAATATTGTTATTGTTTTGTTTTCTTTTATTTCTATGGATAGCTAAATATTTTGTAGGAATTAGCTATTAAAGCATTTCTTCTATGTTAATCTTTTGGGTTTAATATTAAGCTTTGCGATGTTTATTGAATAACTTGTTCTAATTACGATTGAGAAATTGAATTAGATTATTTGTGTTATGTGAGCAATGAGAATTGATGCATAATAGACCTATAAACATCGGTTTAGTTAAGAATCATTGAGAAATCATGAGAATTAACTATTTGCTTGAAGGATTGCTTAATGCATTGGTTGGCGTAACTTAAGCTGGAATTGGTAATTGAAATATTAGAATTTCACTCTTGTTAAATAATTCAGTAGTTAGTCATTGCTTGAGAGAGGATAACTAAAATCATTGGATATCTAGAGCCTCAGCATCATCAAACCCATTAGAAATACTAAGAAGGAATATGGATAATGTTAATTCCTAGGTTGCGAAATTGATTGTTTGTCCAGCATTATTTGAATTTCAATTTGGATTTGTTGTTTTCTTTGTCTTATTAATCATTCAATTTTTATCTCTCAAACAAATTGAAACTAAATTGATTGGTGGGTAAATCCATAGTTCTCGTGGGAATGATATTTTTACTACTTGAACAACCGTGCACTTGCGGTTCAACAAGTTTTTGGCGCCATTGCGGGGACTATAGGATTTAACATTTGTGTTGATTTAGTTAGGCTTGATTTGAGAATTTTATTTTCTTTTTGTTGTGTTACGTTTCTTGTTTCTTGTGATTGTTTAGGTGTATGCCAAAAAGGAGGACTAAGAAATCACAAGCACCTCTGGAAGCATACATTCTGGAGATTGCAAGACACGAGAGGGATTTGAGGCGTGAAAGAAACAAAAGAATGGTGAAAGAAGAAGCTAGTCAAGTGGCTCCACAACGAGCTCTTGTGGAGTAAGTGAGGCCGGGGTTCAATGCGAACCAACAAGGTGTTGCTAGACCGCTGGTGAATGCCAACAACTTTGAAATCAAGCCAGCTTTGTTGCAAATGATCCAATCAAGTGCACAATTCTATGGCTTGGCAAATGAAGACCCAATTCTCACATTGCTAATTTCTTAGAGATTTGTGACACCTTCAAATACAATGGGGTGTCGGATGATGCTATAAGGCTATGTTTGTTCTCATTCACTCTCAAAGACCAAGCCAAGGCATGGTTGAATTCATTGGCTCCAGGTTCAATCAACACATGGGACCAATTGGCACAAGCTTTCTTAGCCAAATATTTCCCTTTTGGCTAAAATGGTGAGGATCATCAAAGAAATTACTACTTTTCAACAAGTCAAAGGAGAATCTTTATGTGAAGCTTGGGAATGATTTAAAGAGTTGCAAAGGAGTTGTCCACACCATAACCTGCCAAGGAAGTTGTTGTTGCAAACATTCTACAATAGGGTCAATCCTACCACTAGAAGCATCATTGATGTCGCGGCGGGTGGTTCATTGATGAGGAAAACAGTGGATGCCGCCTATGATCTTTTAGAAGAAATGGCAACCAACAATTCTCTATGAGAAACGGAGAGGGCTAGAGCACCAATTAAAGAACAAAAGTGAGTGCTAGCTTTAGATCCGATGATGGTTTTACAAGCGGAGGTGGCAAAGTTTTCCAAACAACTAAGCGGCATTAAAATGGGTTCCTCAAGCCAAGTAAGTGACATCCAAACTCTTTGTGAACTATGCGGCCAAGTTGGCCATTTTGCTACTAATTGTTTATAAAAGGAGATGCAATTGAGGAGCAAGTGAATTTTGTGGGAGCTCAACAAGGAGGAGGAAGCAATAATCCCTATGCCAATACTTACAATCTGAGGTGATGCAACCATCCCAACTTTTCTTGAGCCAATAATGGAGGAACCATGCCTAGACAATAAGGTCCACCGGGGTTCCAACAATCCATCCCACGAGATAGGCTCTCTTCCCTTGAGTCTAAAATGGACAAATTCCTTGAAAACATTGGGAGCAAGTTGTCTAGCCAAGAGGAAAAGTTTGATCAAATAGCCAAAAACCACTCTTCATCCATTCACAATTTGGAGGTGCAAGTGGGTCAACTAGCTAATGCTCTCGCCACTATAAATATTGGGAGTTTGCCAAGCAACACATAATCCAATCCAATGGAGAAAGTGAAGGCAATCACCATAAGGAGTGGAAAGGAGCTCGGTTTCCTCCCTACCACCAATAAATGCAAGAAGCAAGAAGAAGAGCAATAAGAGAAGGGAAATGTGTAAAAGAAGGAGGCAAGCAAAGAAGAAGTTCAACCTCCCACGTATGTGCTTAAGGTACCTTTCCCACAGAGATTGAAGAAAAACCAATATGATGCTCCATTATCCAAATTTATGGAGAAATTGAGGAAATCGTATCTCAATCCTTCCTTTTGCAAAGATTTTGAAGGACATGCCCAAGTGTGCACAATTCTTGAAGGACATCTTGTCTAACAAAAGAACTTGGGATGACAATCAAACAGTGTCTTTGACAGAAAATTGTAGCTCCATCATTTCTAGCAAAATGCCATTAAAGTTACAAGATCCAGGGAGTTTCAATATTCCTTGTGTTGTTGGAAATTTGGATTTTGACAAATGTTTGTGTGATTTAGGAGCAAGCATTAATCTCATGCCCTTGTCTATTTTAAAAAAGTTAGGCTTGGGTGAAGTGAAGCCAAGTTCCATGGTGTTACAGTTAGCGGACCAATCATTTAAGAGACCTTATGGCAAGGTCGAAGATGTTCTAGTGAAGGTAGATAAATTCATCATTTCGGTGGATTTTGTGGTGCTAGACTATGAGGAAGACAAAGATTGTCCTTTGATCTTTGGACGACCATTCTTCAACACCGTAAGGGCATTGGTGGATGTGAATGATGGGAAGCTTACTTTGAGGATAGGCAATGAGCAAGTGAAATTTTGTATGAGCAAATCCATGAAAAATCTTATGGAGAGGGAACTTTGTATGAGAATTGATGTGGTGGAGGATTGCGTATTTGAGGAAGAAAATAAAAAGCAAGAAGCAATTTTTGCTAGTATTGGAGAGCAAGAAGTGGTGGAAGAAAAGCGTAAACTGGGGTTGCTAAAAAGGATGGATGCTTCTATGTTATCATCCATCCCAAAGCCACCAAAACTTAAGCTAAAGGCTTTAAATCATAGGTTGGATGCGGATTGAATTGAGAAAAAATGAGGGGTCAAGCTAAAGACCTTAAATTAGCACTTTTTTATGTTCTTTTTTTATTTAATTGGTGTGTTCATGTTGCAGGAATTTAAAAAAAACGTGTTGGAATGTCTCAGTCGAGCCGGAAGTCTCGCTCGCGACTTTTGCAAGCCCAAGGACCTGTGACTTCTGTCTCGCTTGAGACATAAGTCGCACTTGCAACTTTTGCAAAACTTCTGGTTGGGTTTTTTGGTTCGGGTCGGTTCGGTTTGATTTTGGTTCGGTTCAGTATTTTTTTGGTTTGGTTTTTTCTGTTCGGTTCAGCCTATTTTCTGGGTTGGTTTTTCTATTCAGTTTTCATGGTTTCTGGTCTAATTTTATGCTTTATTTTTCGGTTAGTTTCTGGGTCGATTTGGTTACTTTTATTTTATCGATTGGTTTTTTGGTTTGATTTTTCTGTTTGGTTTCAGTTCGATTCACGGTTGGGTTTTTCTTTCATGGTCTGGTTCGGTCGGTTGGTTTTCCAGGTCGGTTTGGATAGCTATTTTGGTTTTTCCAGTTTTATTTCTATCATTGTTTTGGGTAAAATCTACACTTTCAAAATTCAACGCTCCGGTCCCTGATCCTTAACTCCGTCTGTTTTTTTAACGTGCCACATCATTTTTGTTGATGTGGCAACATTGACAGTCAAAGACTGATTTTATTCTGAGATTACCCTTTGGTGGTTGTTTAAGTTGAAAAGTTCAAGGAATCGATCAAACTATTCTCTAACTAAGTCCTTGTTAAATTTTATTATTTTCTATATCGATCCCTATGTAATTATATTATTATCCTTTTAGTTCCCTCTTAGATTAACAAAACAGACGCAAGTTAGGGGTAAAATGTTTTTCTTGCTCTGTTGAAAAATCTGTTGTTTTCATTTTCACATATATTAAGTTGCTCAAGATATATGACAAGTAGAATCATATATGTCATGATGATATACAAAATCAATAGTGATACACAATAAACAAAGAACATTTACAAGCCAAACAACCCTACAAGACCAATTTTTCCATATACTAGTAAAGATAATGGCAATCAACATCAGAGCTGAGCTTTTAGTTCAACCACCATTAAGATCCTTTCAGAGGAAGATTTAGCATCATCACCACTGTCTGAAGCTCGATCTTCCACCGCCACTATTAAGATCCTTTCACCTCTATCAAGACTTGCCAAATCACTCTTAAAAATTTTGCAAGGAGTGAGTTGTCTCAAGAACACGAACTGGAACCTTGTGAAATTGAGGACCCATTAGTCTTTAGAACCCCTACCTGTAAATCAAGAAACCACAATTAAAACCCATGACTCAAGAACACGAACTGGAACCTTGTGAAATTAAGGACCCATTAGTCTTTAAAACCCTACCTGTAAATCAAGAAACCACAATTAAAACCCTTATCACCATCCCCATTGACAACATTGACAAAGTTGGAGTCAAAGAACCCTTCAGTTCTGAATATCACCAACGACCTATCATCAAACAAGATCGACCGATCATCAATCTGCTATTTTTTGTTCACTTTGACAGGATTGGATTATGATGATGATGAATTGAAAGTCACATAGGTGGCCTTGTGAAGATGAGTTGAAAAGGAACAGATATGGCATGTGAGAGAGAGGAGAGGCTACGACTTGAGAGCTTGAGAGAGATTAGAGGTGACAAGTTGAGAGAACAACGATGACATGTGAGTGAGGGATGAGGTGGTGGTGGCGCTATGGTGGAAAGAGATGAGGTGGATGAGAAACCCCCACAACTTTCAAACTCTAACAAAACCAAAGACCCAAGGATTTAGTGGCTTAACCAACCTAATGATTTCAATTTCCTTGAAGAAATTAATGTGGGTTTGGAGATCGGAGGTATGGAAGGAGGCGGAGGAGGAAGAAGAAGGAGGGGCAAACACAAAGAACAGACCAGAGGTGAGAGAGAGAATAGAAGTGGATGAGAAGAGGATGAGGGCAATAAGGGTAAATATGTCCTTTACTTTTTCTGTTAAAAAAACAGATGGCATTAAGTGGTAAGGACCAGAGCGATGAATTTTGAAAGTGTAGGGACCGACAAAGAGATATAGACAAACCTCGGGGACCGCCATGGATTTTACCCTTTTTTAGGATTTTAGCCGTCCATTTTTCTTTCTTTCTTTCCTTCACGCTGCCCACACACACATCTCTCTCTCCCTCTCTCTTGATTTCAATTTTCTTCACTGTTATTTCTCCTCTCTGTTGCTTTTCAACAGTTTTTTAGCATGCCAAGAATCAAAGCTATGAATAAAAGGAGATGTTAAAAGTCTTTGCACTTAGTGGGATTGAAGTGTCTTCACCAACTCCATCGCCACCGGATTCACCACAATAGAGAAGCTTCTTGACCCTTTTCTTTATTTTGTTTCTTTTGTGTTTATGTTTCATATATTGTCTTTGTTTATGTTGTGTTGACTGAAATTGTTTTCTATTTGTGTGTTGAGGTCACATTGAAGGCAATGTGACAATTTAAGTGCGGGGAGGTACACTTTGTTTGTGTGTGTATTGGTTTTGGGTGCTTTGTTATTTCACATTTGTCTGTTTCTCACATTTAAAGGAATTTTTAAAAAATTTTATGACACCTTGTGACTTATGTTTATTATCTTGGAATTCTCATCTCTACATGGTTTGGATTTTTATGTATCTCGAGTTTAGAAGTGAACAGCCTTGGTACTAGAGCCAAAGAAATAGCTTAAATTTCACATAATAACCCATGTAAGGATTTGAGCCTTTTTATTTTGTTTGTTGTGTGAATAATTACTTATGGTATAACACTGTTAGAATTTGATAGGAAGTACATTTCAAGACCACACTACTTAGAAATTGAAACACCAAGAGGACAAAATGCATTGTTTGTTAACCCTTTGTTTAAACCTTTTCATTGAGTTTCTAGCCATTTGTGATAATTTGAACCATTAGCCTTTTTCTTGTTTATAACCCATTAAACCACCCCCCATTTTTGCTGATAAAACTCCAATCTTTGCACCTTAAGTTGAGAGATTATTTTAGCTATACATTGCTAATATTGTTCTTAATTGTTGATGCTATGATTGATATGTAATTTGGGGCATGTTTTTTAGATCAATTTAGTGTTGTAATGTAAAAGAACTTGGCTGCTCCATTTGATGGTTGATTTGAAAAGCAAGTTATTGAAAAAAAAGGAAAGGAAAAAATGGAAAAAGAAAAAAAAAAGAGAAAAAAAAAAGAAAAAATTTGTGTAAATAAAGTATTTTTGGGCATGCTTGTTTTGAAAGGACAAAAAGACATGTGATTCTCATCGTTTACATCAACAGTGTGTGTTTGTTTAGTTGACATTGTATAACTCATTTTATTGATATCTCTTAACTACTTAACCTTTGTTTTAGCCCCATTACAAACTGCTTAAAGTCCTTTTTTTATTGGTGACTTGATTTCGACATTTATGGTGGAGAAGTGACTGACTACTAAGTGATGGAAAGATATACCATAAGTTTGACTGAGCGTATACACTTTACCAAAACACTTGGAGTGCTTGAGCGTAAACCGTAACGTGTGAGGTGAAAACTATGTCTATGGGGGCATTACCAAAGTGGAGACTAGTCTTGCTTAGACTGTCGCCTAGCCTGGCGCTAGTTGTGTTCATTTTTAAGCTCTGGGTACATACCGATTTGGATTATGTTAAGTGTGAGGTGTAAGAGATAATGAACTTGGATTTCTTAGTGTTGTGTTTTAATTTCTTGTTGCTTGAAGACAATCAAACCTTTAAGTGTGGGGAAGTTGATAATTGTGAAATTTGGTTAATTCTATCTGTGTTTAATGTGTTAATATGCGAGTTAGTGGGTTGTAGGAGTTAGTTTTAGAGTACATGTGTGTCTTTATGGGTGTTTTAAATTTTTGTCCATTTTTAATGTTTTTAATAGTGATTTTTAATTATGGTTTTAATTGGTCAAGTAGTGGATGATTAAGTTTACTTATGTGTTAAATGAGTTTTGGTGTAGGTGGCATATCTTAAAGAGACAAATTAAATAGAGCATTGATGTGCACAGATTTTGTCTCACCTAAGACAAAAGTCTCAACTGGGAGAAGAAGAAGAAGCCTGAAGCAAAGTCTCGACTGAGACACTTGTCTCAACCGAGAGGAACTGGGCAGCAATTAAAAGGACAGTTTTCACTTGGAGAAAGTGAAGAGGGATTCAATTGTAACTTACCTAAGGTGCATTGAAACACATTCATAGGGAAATTTAAGAGGACACCTTAGAAGAATGATATAAAAACCCCTCTTTTGGAAGAAGAACAATATCTATCCCACATCATCATCCTACATAACATAAGTCACAATTTCATTTCTTTCATTTTGAAGTAGAGCAAGAGGGAAGTCTTGAAGACGAAGGCAAGAATAAGAGTTCAAGCGACGGCTATCAAGTTCTTCTTTCACCTTCTTAGCTTTATTTTATTTGATGGAATTGAATATTGTTATTGTTTTGTTTTGTTTTATCTCTATGGATAGCTAAATCTTTTGTAGGAATTAAATCTTGAAGCATTTCTTCTAGGTTAATCTTTTGGGTTTAATATTAACCTTTGTGATGTTTATTGAATAACTTGTTCTAATTACAATTGAGAAATTGAAATAGATTATTTTTGTTATGTGAGCAATGAGAATCGATGCATAATAGACATATAAACATCAGTTTAGTTAAGAATCGTTGAGAGATCGTGACGATTAACTATTTGCTTGAAGGATTGCTTAATGCATCGATTGGCATAACTTGAACTGGAATTGGTAATTGAGAAATTAGAATTTCACTCTTGTTAACTAATTCGGTAGTTAGCTATTTCTTGAGAGAGGATAACTAAAATCATTGGATATCTAGAGCCTTAGCATCATCAAACCCATCAGAAAGACTAAGAAGGAATGTGGATAGTGTTAATTCCTAGGTTGTGAAATTGATTGTTTGTCAAGCATTATTTGAATTTCAGTTTATATTTATTGTTTTCTTTATCTTATTAATCATTCAATTTTTATCTCTCAAACAAATTGAAACTAAATTGATTGGTGGGTAAATCCATAGTCCTCGTTGGAACAATAGTTTTACTACTTGAACAACCGTGCACTTGCATCTCAACAGTTATACACAAACTCTAACAAAAGAAAATGGGAATTCCAACTCCCAACAAAATCTATTACGTACGCTCTCAAAATATCCTCCAAAGTCTAAGTCGTGAGCTTGGACTGACGATCAGTCTGTAGATGAAAGCTGTACTGAAATCCATTCGAGTATCCTACTCTTCTTGCAGCTTACACCAAAGCTACGAAGTGAACTGAGATTCTCTGTCTGACACTATAGAGATTGGTACACCATGCAAACATATAATCCTATTAACATATAACTTCACTCGGTTTGCCACTCCACATGTCGTCTTGATAGGAAGAAAATGTAATGACTTGGTCAATCGGTCCACAATAACCCATATGGAGTGATACCCAGAAGACATCCTCAGTAGGCCAACTACAAAATCCATAATGATGCGATCCTATTTCCACTTTGGAAGGGGAATCTGCTACAATAGCCCAGAAGGTCACTAGCGCTCAAACTCAACCTGCTGACAAGTCAAACACCGGCTGACAAACTCATTGATGCACTTCTTCATCCCTGGTCACCAATAAGACTCTCTAAGATCCCGATACATCTAAATGTATATCGGGTGTACAGAAAATGGAGAACTATGACCCTCAGTCATAATATCCTCGTGTAAACCAATCGAACATGGTGCACACAACCTCAGTCCAAACCAAACGACTTTAGAGTCATCAACACTGAATCTAGGCATATCAGAAGACTTAACCTTCTCAATTAAACCCTAAATCTCAGTATCCTTTTTCTAAGCCTCTCGAATTCGATCTGACAATACATGTCTCACCTCGATATAACCGAACAACACCCCTGAGTCCTCAAACTAAAGCTCAACTCTAGACTCCATCAAATGTTTCCATTCGGACACACCAAGTTATCTCTCAACAGAGATATGAGCTAAGCTACCTACCGAGTTCCTACCCAGAGAGTCGGCAATAAAGTTATCCTTGCCAGAATGGTATGATATGGTGCAATCATAATCCTTTAGCAACTCTAGCCAATGCATCTGCCTCAGATTCAAGTCTCACTGCCTGAAGATGTACTTCAAACTTTTATAATCTGTGAAGATCTCAAAAGTCTATCCATACAGATAATGCCTCCAAATCTTAAGTGCGAACACTACTGCACTAACTCTGAGTTGTACGTCAGATATTTTTGCTAGTGTCTCTTAAGTTATCTCAATCCATAGTCAATAACTTTGTCATATTGCATCAATACATAACCTAGGTCAACCCTCGATGCATCACAATACACAGCAAAACCTCTAGAACCTAACAAAAAAACCAACATCGATGCACTCATCATACACCTATTCAACTTTTAAAAACTATCCTCACACCTATCGGACGAAACAAACTTAACTCATTTTTGAGTTAACCAAGTTATATGAGCAACAGTCCTATAGAAATCTTGGATAAACCTCGAATAGTACCCGGCTAAACTAAGGAAACTTTGAATCTCTGTAGCGATCTTAGGCCTCTCCCAATGGAGTACTACCTCTAAATTCTTTGGGTCTGCTATAATACCCTCTCTTGATAGCACGTGTCTGATAAATGCCACTTGTTCAAGCCAGAATTCGCACTTCAAGAACTTAGCATAAAGATGATGTTCTGTAGAGTCTAAAATACTGACTTCAAGTGGTCCTCGTGCTCCTTCCTACTCCTCAAGTACATCATAATGTCATTTATGAAGATAATCATGAATCGATCCAGATATGGTCTAAACACCCTATTCATCAAATTCATAAATGTCGCTAGTACATTGGCCAAACCAAACGACATTACTAGAAATTCATAGTGATTTTACCTACTTTGGAACGTTGTCTTAGGAATGTCATCACCTCTAGTTCTCAACTGATGATATCCGACCTCAATTCGATCTTAGAAAACCATTGCACATCCTGCAACTGGTCAACTAGATCATTTATCCTCAGAAATATATCGGTTCTTCACCATTACCTTATTAAGTTTTTGATAATTGATGCACATATGAAGGCTCCCATTCTTCTTCTTTACAAATAACGCCGGATCGGCCCAAGGTGAATGCTCAGTCGAACAAATCCCTTGTCTAACAACTCTCTCAGCTGAGTCTCTAACTTCTTAAGCTCTATTGGCGCCATCCGATATGGTGGAATCGATATCGGATAGGTACCAGGATGTACCTCTATAGCAAACTCGATCTTCCTCTCAAACAGAAGTCCTAGTAAGTCCTCCAAAAACACGTCTGAAAACTCCCGAACCACTGGTATGTCTTTGACCCTCAACTCTGATCATGTGGACTCGGTCAGAACAAAAGCCAAATACGCTTCACATCCTCGACGAATCATCATCTATGCTCTAACAGCTGATACGTAACTCTGTACCATATTTTCTCACTCACTCTTGTAACAGAACTCAGTCTCAACAGGCAGTCAAAAACATACTCTCTTGGCAAAGCAATCCAAGGTAGCATGCCAATCAAAAAGCCAATCCATATCCAGAATGACATCAAATTCCCCCACATATAATAATATGAGGTCGGCTACTAACTCATGCTCATCAATGGCAATCACGCATCCCTGGACCTCAGAATTAGTTAACATCTTGCTACCCAAAGGTGATGAAACCTCTAGAAACTTGTCCAACTCACGCAACACTAACCTAGCATGCTCAAAAAAAGGTGGAGGGACAAATGAATGAGATGCACCAATGTCAAATAATACATATGTTGGAGTACTATATATAGATAGTGTACTAGTAACTGCAGCATTAGAGGTATGCGCCTCCTAACAAGTGAGATGGTATACTCGCGCCTGCCTTTCTATAGTAGCACTACTCTAAGATACCTGACCAGCCTGATTGCGGCTCCCTTAACCTATGCCAGCTCCCCTACTAGTATCAGTACTAGTTTTACCTGAACCTCCTACTGTAGACTATCAAGCTTGAGCCTGAACACTCAACCTTAAAGGACACTCAACTATTTTGTGCCTCGGATGTTTGTAGTAGAAACAGTTGCCAACTACCTTATTGCAAGTCCAGGATGCCTCATCCCGTAAGTACTACAAGACAGGTACGAGCCACCCGAGGTCTGACCTTCAGTCTACTCAGCTGATTGTGTCACATAGTGACTCTGAGTGCTCTGACTAGGCCTTTGCCCTCTAGAAGAATGTCGACGTCTCTGCTCTGACTAGGCTCCCTAACCTCGGCCTTACTGGCCTCAGAAAGTACCATCGATCTTTTCCTTATTCGACTCTCTCGGATGCCTCTTATCAATGTACTCTATCCCCCTGGCAGACTCACCATCTGCGTCACGGTAGCCAACCCTAAGGTCACCACCACTCTACTAATAGTGGGTCGCAACCCATCTAGAAACTTCCTCCTCAAGACCTCATATCCCTGACTCTGAGGACGTGCATACCTATTCAAATCCCTAAATTTCCCATCATACTCTATCGCCGACATACTCTTCTGCTGACGAAAGTCATTGAACTCATTTTCCTTATTGCCCCAGATACTCCGAGGAAGGACAGACGCAATGAGCTCCTTCTTGAATCGGGCCCAACTGAAATATCCCCGAGCATCAAGACTTCTCCACCTTCGAGCTGTCTGACAACTAAAAAACATACGGCAAGTCTAACCCTACTGGCAACATTAGTAATGCCTTGAGAATCAAAGTGATGCTCCACCTCAAGAAAGAAGTCATAGGTATCCTCTCCAATCACTCTTGAACATTTGGGTGGCTTGAGCTTCATGAACATATCCAGAATATCATCCTCTCTGACCCGTGGTGCAATAGGTGCAACGATGATAAATCGACAGAGATAAGGATGGAAAACCTAATTCAATATGGACTGAAAAGTTGACGGACCATTTGTGAGCCTGAAGAGCATCACCAAAAACTCACAGTGCCTGGTGTGAGTTCAAAATGCGATATTAGACACATCTCGTGGCTGGACACGAATTTGATGATATCCAGATCAAAGATCCAATTTCATGAAGACCAAAACGCCCCTTAATTCATTAAGAAGTTCATCCACTGTGGGTATGGGAAATTGAACCTTCACAGTTACGGCATTCAATGCCATGTAGTCGACATGTAATCGCCAAGTACCATCCATATTTTTTATGAGCAACACCGGGGAGGAGAAGGGGCTGGTACCATAGCGTATAATACCCTGGCAAAGCATCTCATGAACAAGTATTTACATCTCATCCTTCTGATAATGAGGGTATTGATATGGCCGAACATTGATGGTTTTAACACCCAGTTCCAGATAAATGTGGTTGTCCTCTGAATGGGTCGAAGGTAGGTTAGAAGGTGTGTGGAAGATTTCATGGTGCTTGTCTAGAATGGTACGAATGTTAGGTGAACATTGGGTATAGGTAGGGTTGAGTAAGTGGACTTTGATGTGTTTTGGGAATGGTTGGAGTCTGCAGTAGTTAAGTAATAAAGTTCTAGAATTGTGTCATAGTGGAGGAACGATGTTAATTGATAGAAGGAGATTAGTTGGGATTCGATTTTGGTTGAACCTATAATTCTGACCCGTTGGTCTTTCTAATCAAATTGCATAGTGGACAGCCCATAATCATGCAAGATTGGACCAAAGGTTTGCAACCATTCAATCCCTAATACAACATCAACTCCCTTGATGGGAATCACAATAGGTCCACACTAAAACAAGTTCCCTGGAGGTCCAAGCGGACATCTAAGGCCTTCTAATGGCACAACAAGAACTCTCCATTGCCGACCATTACTCAGAATGGTTTAATCGGCACCACTGCCAGTAGTAGCTGATTACCGAACAAAGGTTGTACAAAATTATGTGTGCTACCATTGTCAATCAGCATAAACACCCGCTAATTCTCATGCTTCCCGATAAGCCACAAGGAACGAGTACTCGATTAGCCCAACGATGCGTGAAAGCTAATTTTAGAAATATCCTCCCCGTCCATCGCCTCGGCCATATCAATATGCTCATTGGACCCTTTCAAAACATCATCAATGCCCAACAACATTAGAAATTGGCTCTTGCAGTGATGATTGGCACTACAATTTTCACCACAGTTATAACATAGCATTTTAGCCCCTTTTTCTTGCAGTTCTGTTGGTGTGTGTATTTTAATGGGTAGTGAGGTGGATGAATTAGGGATTTGTGATTTGATGGGAGAGCTCGAGGCAAAGATGGGCGAGGGGATAAGGCTAGGAGAAGTGGTTATGGTGTTGGATTAGTAGGGTGTGGTGGATTTGGGTGTTGGCTTAGAGGCTAAGGTTCATATATATGCATACTTCTATTCAAAGAGCTTTGACAAGGCCATAGCTCTCAACAATGATTCAAGCCGGGCAATCAGTAACTCACGCCGGATCTCTCTGATTTTAAGCCATTTACATAAATACTGATGAGAAGAGATTTAGAAACTCCCGTTACCTAGTTGGCGAGGTGTTCAAACGAGGACTGATACTCCGCCACCATGCCACTCTACATCAACTTAGCGAGCTTGCCCTAAAGTCCTCGTAGAGATTATGCCAAAATGGTCCTTAACCTAAACTATAAATTGAGTAATCCATTAGATTGCATCCATTGATACTAAGTTGATGCAACACCCTCACAATAGGCCACGAAAATCTGCAAGCGAAGATGATCTGGTGTGGAATGCAAATTAAAGAATTAGTCTGCTCTGAAAGTCCATTCTCCTAGGTTGCTACCATCAAAACGAGGTAACTCCAATTTGATTCCTTGCAAAAAGTAATTGTCAATAGAGTCGGGTAATGAGTTTGGCCCAGGACCAAGGAGACCTCCCGACGAACTCCCAACAGCAAGGCTACACTGGTCATGGCCAGATTTAGCCATGGTGTTCAGGCGTGCTTCGATCGCAACAAGCATTTTTGTTAAGAAGTTGATTTGTTCTTGGGTACTGGGTGGGTTATCCATAGTATAAATACAATTGCGACAGATTTATCTGGTTTATGCTGAATGAAATCAATTTTCTTTGGTTCACATTCTTCTTCTTCTTCTTCTTCTTCTTCTTCTTCTTCTTCTTCTTCTTCTTCTTCTTCTTCTTCTTCTTCTTCTTCTTCAGTAACAGTTAACCCTCATAGACTGAGTTAAGTAATTTTTTGTGCGTTGTGTGATTTTTGATAGTGTCCTACCTCTCTTAGGACATTATAGCAATCCAAAATCAAGTGGTATTCGATGATTTGAGTTAACCTTTTACAGTTTGATATTTAGTCCTTTTGTCTAATGATATCTATAATAAGCATAAGACATGGTCACATGTCAAGAAATCAAGCATTAATCAAGCTCCAAATGCTCTCCAACGGCTATAATATCAACCCCAACGGTTATGTGACTTGAAAAGGCTTTAAATACACCTCAAAACATGGCAAAGGTGCAGAAATAACACCTCTAAACACAATCTATCTTGATTTGCCAAGATTAAAGTCTCTCATTATGATACAAGTGTTCTAGTTCTTTATTGCTATTATTTTAACTTGTATCAACTGTGTTAGATCAGTTTGGTGAGCGAATTATTGTAACAAATAGAGGGTTTGTAAGTTGGGATCAAGGGTAGATCCTAGGCTTGGTTTATTCTTGAACTGAAATCAATTATTGTAAGAGTTCTCACTTAGCTTGAAAGTGAAGGTGGCTTTGGAGGTGTTGAGCCTGGAATCGACCTCTTTGTAGTTGGCCTTGGTGGATTGAACCGGAATCAATCATCAACGTGAGATAGTGAATTTGGGAAATCCTAAGTGAAGAACTTAGGTAGTGAACGTAGGCAAAATTGGTCGAACAACTCTAAATCTTGTGTTCATTATTGTTTTCTCTTCTCAACTCTCTCAACTTAACT
>CAODLS010740933.1:0-14038 GCA_948243855.1 Flueggea neowawraea
AAGGACCAACATGAGCACCTCTGAGATAAGTATATGGCTTGACAGAACCAACACTGTTAAACCTCTGAGTCTTTGGATCTGATGTCTTAGTCAGAGGTGTTGAAGTATTCCATTGCTGGAGTAGTGAAGCTTCACTCAGAGTTTTTGTTAATTTCTTGCTGCCAAAACTTTTAACCTTTGGTCCCATACCTCTGTGAAACGATAAAAAACTTTTGATATATGCAGAGTCTGATGTTGGAACCTGCAGTTTTTGTTCATAATGATCATGGTGCAATTGAAATGACGGATACAAAAGAGTCAGAAACTACTACATTGATGAACCTGTTTGAAGCATCTCTGTATAATTTTACTAATTTAACAAATTAACAGAATGTGAAATCTATTTCTTTCTTTCATTGTATCACATATTCGTTTCTGAATGAACTTACAAGTTCAAGTATCTTTGGCTCATTTAGCTCTAATGAAAACAGTGGATCATTCTTGCTCTTGGAGAAACTCTCAGGCATATAAGTGGCTCGCTTGTCGAAGAAACTTGATTTCCCACCCTTTCTTGACCCTGTTCAATGCAGAGAAAAGTAAATATTTTACTGGCTTTATTTCTTTCTATGAATATCAAAGTTCAGAAATGTCTTACCAGAAGGATCAGGGGTCAGACTCGACGAAGCAAAATAGTTTCTTTTCTTGGGAGAGAGGTTGTTTATGTGAATGCCATTTTTGGGTTTAGCATTCTTAACAGAAGAACTTCCAGCTTCACCTAGCGGTTTCTTGCCATTATTTCTCGTCTGAGAGTCCTCCGACGGGAACTTTTCTGGTTCAGTTCTCAAAGAACTGAATAACCGATCAGCCAACTCACTAATGGTACGAGCCTGGAAATCATCCTATGCTTAATCAAGACAACAACTATGTTCTTGTTACTAGTTCATAAAACAACAAAATGTAGAATCTTGTTAATAAGAGTTGGATAAGCTACCTCTGACGAAAACACAGAAAGCGCTGAACTGAAATTCATCGGATTCTTTGTTATCAGATTAACATCGCGCTGCAAAAACAAGGCAAAGAAAGTATGATTATTCAAATGTTTAACGTCAAGTTCTTCGCACAATGCTTACCAATCTGATCACTTGCACAACGTGGTGAATCTACATGAACTTTATCATCTTTAAGAGAATAATCTTAAGATTGTTGCTGAAACATAAAGTTGGTTTTGTAGCAAACCTCAAATTGAGCCAAACTTGTGTACATTCCCTCCCTAATTTTAGCTCTTATGGCGCAAAAATCCTTCGAATCCTTGACATTTTCCTGATTTTTGTTCACATTTCGAAGAGTTAGTTATATACATCAGTGCTAAATTAGAAAAGAGAACTCAATTCATAGAAACAGTACAAAGGATGAAAGAAAACCTGATCAGGATCAGAAGGCTCTGCAAACACATCTTTTGCGCCTTTCCTGCATCAGGTGTATTATAAAAACATGATGCCTGCTAATTTATATGCACGAAATTGAGATTAGAGTAGTGATTACCTCTGCATTATTAAGTCAAGGATGAATTCCAGGACAACTTTGTTCGGCATTTCTTGCACGGACTGGTTCCACGCTGTTAATCAAGCAACACATAAACAGGAACTGTAAAGCAACAGATTGATGATCTTATGTTCCTAGCAGTCACTCAAAGGCTCACCATTTTCTTCGTTTCCGAATTCTTCTTACTGCAAAAACTGAAACTGTAAGGATGAGAAGACAACAAATGACGGCTGCAAGAATGTATCCATGTATGATTAGTAGAAACAATAAAGAACTCTCATTAATGAGACTCAAGTTCCAGACTCCTCGATGAAATGATTAATCAAAAAAATACTTATTTCCTAGCTACTATATATGACAAATATCAAACACCAATTATCAATCGTGATATATATTGCATAGAACATTGTTATGCTCTACTTGAAGAGCTTAGAAAGGAATTTTTTGTTTAATTAGCCTAAATTGTTCATGTTTAATCATAGAATGTTTTAATGAACTAAGCGAATTTTCGTTTGTTTTAATCTTTGTTGATTCTTATTTATCATAAAATGTTCTGAACAAAGCAGAACTTGTAAATTGTTGCAGGAGAACATAGAATAAGTAATTATTACAAGATCATGATTATAGCATCTCAAGTAACCAGGAATGTTAGTACTGATGGAGAATACGAAATAAGAACATTAAAATACTTTTATTAGGTCGTTATATTAAAATATCATGAGATAAATATGGATATTGTGGCTTGTTATAGAATATAATAAATATTCAGGAGTTCTTTTTTCTTTTGGGGGGGCTTTTGATATTTGCATTTGCTCATATTAGAATCCTATATATCTTTATTTTTAATTTAGAATTGGACCATATTTTTAGTATTATATAAGCAATGTTTTTGTGATACCAACTTGTATTGTATTGATTTAATTGAGTTAAACGAAATGCTTTTCCTTGTCTTCTAAAATTGTAAGGATAATTCTGTATTTTGGTTTTTTTACGGTATGAGAATATGTTTAAACAGGCTCAACGAAAAGTTTGAAAGAAAAAAAAAACTTATAGAAATGTAATAATTTAGGATTTTATATGTCTAGCGTTGTTGTTGTGCTAGAAAATATTAGACTTAGGCTCTATTTAGTATTGTTGTTAGCAAAAGTTACAAGAAATTTTATAAATTAACCATAGTTATTGCGTGTTTGGTAAAATTCAATTTTCATATTATTAGTATATTATTTTGAAACTAAGATGGAAAACAAAGGCAAGACTTTTTCGGTTGAAATTATGTCGAAACATCTCTAGTTGAGATTATAAAGGGAAAATTCAAGAAGTACCACCTATATATAAATGGGCTCATAGCTCAGGAGTCAACTCCAGCGCTCAGGTGTCGCGAGTTTTATTTTTGGTGGAGCATATAAAATATGACTTAACAAAAAAAAAAGTGCCACCTATTCAAAAAGTGTCGCCAATTTAAAATTATGTCCTTGCTAATCGATTAGCGACGACCAGACTGGCAACAGCAAGTTGTAAAATTAGCGACGGTGAACTCTACATATCTATTTTTAATTTAGGATATGGGTATTGTAAAGGGTGTTGTGTGGAGTTTGTGAAATGATTTTCCATTTTCTTAATAATGGTAAGTCATGGTTTTATAAATTACAGAATAATTTTATTAAAATATAATATTATTTATGCTAGTCTTTGCATTTTGTCTTTTACTCTTAATATGTCACTAGAACCAATTGAAATTGATTCTCAACACAAAAGGTAGCTAATAGATTAAAAAAAATCTTATTTTGAAAAAACTAGACAGGTGATGCTAGAAATAATATCTTCTGTCAAAAGTTGTAATATCAGTCTATTGAAATTAGTTATAAATAAAAAAATATTTGTAATTCAAGTTGTGAGCAAAAAAGTTAATTTAAATTATAAAACTAATCTTGTCAAATTATAAGAAATCACAAAAATATATTACACAAATGCTCTTATATTTTGTTGACTTAGTTAATATTCAAGTCAATAAATACTGATGTTTGCAACAATAGCATTAGCTTCCTAAAAAAATAAAAATAATTAATAAACATGTGGACAAAATGGAATATAAGACAAAGAAAAACAAGTATATTGAAGTGAGGGTACTAACGGATTTAACTACCATGTCATGAAGACTTTTGCGCTTACGGCCCCTCCTTTTAGGGACAGTCAAGAAGTTGTTGCCATGAGCGTCGCCAATTAGAGCAGCTTTTGCCTTCCTTTCAAGAGCCAGAGATCGTGCTTTCTCCTCCAATGCCGATATTCTTGCACTCCTTCTGTGTCCTCCTCCGTTTGGTTCCTCTGTCATTTTTCTTTACCATTTTTGCATGCACCAAACAAAGTTAAAGGCTAACCGTCTATGAGAACCCAGTTTATCTCGCACAAGTCTCAATATACAAAACCATTACCCAAAATCATATTTAATAAAATATGATAAAAAACAATTAAAGGTTTAAACATCATTTATTAAAACAAAACATAATATAAATTTGCGAAAATAATTTCAAATTACATTAGATACACATTCTTGCAATTGTCACTAATTAATC
Organism: Flueggea neowawraea; assembly: GCA_948243855.1. Classification (NCBI taxonomy): domain Eukaryota; kingdom Viridiplantae; phylum Streptophyta; class Magnoliopsida; order Malpighiales; family Phyllanthaceae; genus Flueggea; species Flueggea neowawraea. The sequence continues at coordinate 4,092 of CAODLS010740933.1, forward strand.
AACTCCTTTTTATTAAAGTTTTATTCTTAATTTGCGATTAGTTAGTACGTTTTGTAGTTACTTTACAATTACATGGGAACATAAGTGATTATATTTCATCATTATGTAATCATACTATAATGAAAAGATATTGCATAATTAGGGAATATGATTAAAAAATAGGATTTAAAACTAAATACTTAATAAACTATCAATAAAAAAACTATTCTTATACATTAAGAGCATATCTAACAATGCTCTTTATTTGCTTTTGTATAGTATTATATTAAATTTAAATTTTCTCTACTATTTGTTCTGAGATTTGAATCCAAACTATATTTTTATCTAATTTATTAATATTTTATTGCTAATTCAAAAAAAAATAGAGTTGTTATTTACTCATTTCTCTATTTTTTAAATTTGGTAATAAATATTAACTCATAAGTTAAAAAGTAAAACATTACACCAATTTCAATACTAGTGAAGATATAAAATATATTAAACAAAATATTATTTTAAGGAACATAATTTAAGTAGTATGGTAAGGAATATTGTTGGAGATGTTCTATGAAGTATGAAATTTAAATGTATCAATAAACTAAGTATTATTAAATGTATGAAGACTGATATTTAATTATCTACCAATATATAATTTGTTCTTACATAAGTGTCAATTAAATATAATAAAAATAATGTGATTTATATTTGCGCTACACAAAAGGAAAAATACGCTCTAAATACTACATAATTTGATTCAAATTATGGAAAAATGATCCATATATTACATGAATACCAATTATGATACAAAAATGGCTAAATCTATAAAAAAATTTAAAGAATAAATAATATTATTGATAAAAAAAATTGTATATATTTTTATATTTTTGGATAATGAAATTAAACATCATTTTTTCACATTTTAACACAATTAACACTATAGCAAACATATCCTTAGAGAGGGTTGAGAAAAAAAAATAAAAAAGTAAAGAGATGTAATGAAGACAAAATAGGTAAGGTCAGGGGCAAAGGTCTTTAAGAAGTAAAAAAACAAAAATGGAAGCAAAAAAAAGGTGCAAAAATTTTAGTTGTAACCCAACACTCACTTGGGATTACTGTGCTTACCTCCCTCTCTCTCAAGTATTTTACACATCTACACTATCTAAGCAAAAGGTTATAGTGTATATCTACAAACATGTTCCGTGCATCAATGAATTAATTATATCAAAATCGTGTCCTTCGGAAGTGGTAGAGTTCGATTCTCGATCAGAGTCAAATGTATTTTAAAAAATAATTATATGAAAAATGTACTTCCAATTAAATTATGACAAAAAGAGCTCGTAAAACCAGAAAATACTATAGTTGGGGACCCTCTCCTGTTATGAGGGAGAAAAGTTACCATGTCAAATTGGATGGATGTCGAAAACTGTAAAAGTGAGACTGAAACTGGGACTTTTTTTGACACTGTTTGGATTGCTCCAAAGATTCAACGATTCTAAACAAAATTAGTGATGTTATGCTAGTCGTATCATCCAAATTTAGCCGCAACAACCCCCAATAGAGCAATCCAAACAGGTCTGCACGTCTATGACTATACTTGAAAGTTTAGACCTTGTTTGGATTGCTTGGTAGGTACCCTGTTTTCGCCGCTGTCATTGGAGCATTCAGTTCGCCGCAAAAACAGTTCCAACCAAGCAAAACCAAACATACTGCATGTACTTCTTAAGATGCTTCAATGTCAAGAGTGATTTCAATCCCTTTTACATAAAAATGGCATTGAACTTAAAATCCGAAAAAAGATTAACAGATCTTATAAATAAAATTTGTCAAAGGGTAAAGCCAATATTTGATGCATGACAACTCTTTTCCCTTAAAAAAGAAAAACTTTTCCCCCAATTTGTTCATCAACATGCAAGCCAAGTCCAATTAAAGTCAGATCTAACTAGACAAGGTGACATTTTCACCATTTTCACACCAGCATGATATTCAGTATCAAAAGGAAGAGACGAACACCACATTATCAGTCTAAAACACTGAAATCGGAACTGCAGAACCAAGTGACTAGGAAAACTACAAGATCTACAATGGTAAATGACATGCATGAAAGCGATAACCAGCGTATAAACAGATCTGTAAACAAGGAGATAAACCAAACCAAGAATAGATGAAAAACACTCAAAAACTGCAGTTCACAAATAATGTCTGCCACCGTGTACAAAAGAAAACAGATAAGAGCAATTTATCGCGTCAAATCAAATCAAATCTATTACGACAGCAGAAATTAAAAGCAGCAAATACCTTTGAAGGGGAAGATATCTTTCCAAACTGGCACAATATATATGCTTTTCTCACTCAAAAGCAGCTCTATAACCTAAATTGCTTTTCAAATGACATAATATATCACACCCTTAAGACCACAGCTGTATATAAATCAACCAGGGTATCTTGTCAGCGATAGGGTTAAGCGTTACGTGGAACAGTCCAATTGACAAATGTATGGTAATTCCAGTGCCAGATAGGGTATAGTTTCCAATTAGGTCCACCCTAAAATTTTCGATGCATTTGGCGCAATGCCAATGCAGTCTGCAACGTCATTATCAATACGACAAACCTACAAAGGTAAGTTTGAATATATTCCAAAACTGCTACCTTGAATGACCTACTCCAGTTTGATAGTATACGAGGTACAATAAATTTGTACAAGCACTGCCAGTGTTTGTGAAAAGCATCGATAATTCCGCTAATACATTGCAATATAAGTGACTGCTAATCCTACAAAATTATCATGCCTGCATAATCAAAGTGCGACATGTTGGTCAGCACCCTGCATTCTATAATGAATTTAAAAACCAACCTTGATATCGCACTGCCAGGGAGGCATTCTGCTCTAAACAGACCATTAATAAATGCAAATGCATTTTAAAAGAAAAGTAGAGATAGGATCTACCAATATAGAAAATCTTAAATTAGTCTAAGAATCACTAGTGACCAAAACTTTTTATATTACTTTTCAAAAAGAAAGTTATATGATTTGGAGTAACAGTGACTATATAATAAATAAAACGAAATAAGTCCTACTTATTGTGATCTATTTGCACTCATCCAATGGATTGTGAATTAGAGTACACTAGGTAAAAAAAAAACTGGATATCCAGCGCACGTGAGTGACCAAATTGTTGGGCTTACATGTATCCCGCGATAATTTCAGTCCAATTGTCCACATGTGAATCATGCCATTACTTTCCGTAAGATAGGACTGATATTGGCCCATGCCTTTTCAATTGATCATGAAATGCCCCCACCAAAACATCTAATGCACTGTGGTTGCATTGCATTTCATTGGCTTTGTCCGACTCTATATATTGAGCAATGGCATTCGTTCCAGTGGGTGCAAGAAGAGGGCGAATATCTATCAAAACGGAAGAAAATAACATTTATACCTCCATTTTGATTGCTGAATCAAGGCTATCCACAGTGTTATTTTGTTGTCCCCATAGTTGTGCATATCGTCCAGCCTTTGTCAAGAGAACTTCGTGGGGACCTTGTTCAACCACCTTTCCATTCTCCAGAACTATTATCTGAAAAATCATTTTTGAAAGAGAGAACGTAAATATACAGGGCATTAAAGGAAAAAAATACATTAATGCTATTATTGTTCCCATAAAACAGCAAGGGTAATAGAAAATATAGCAGGATGAAAACAAATAAGAAGAAGGCAAGTTGCAATCTATCCCACTCTGGGTGACTAATACTGGGGGCCAAAGAAAAGGATGGATCTGCCTAACAGTCTCATAAACTAAATAAGCTTAAGTGTCATGATAGAAAGGCATATATCTACGAAGACAGGAGTACCTCATCACACTGCATTGCAGTTGTAAGCCTATGAGCAATAAAATTGCTGTACGATTATTGGCTAATGACTTCAAGGCATTCAATATCTCTGCTTCTGTTGTGCTGTCAAGTGCACTTGTAGCTTCATCACACAAGCTGAGAAGTCAAATGACACAAAAGGTATTCAATTAAGACTGAAATTATTAGGACAAACTGATATCTACTCTATTTCTTCCGATTTGTACGTTGTCTTTTTATGTGGATTTCACTCTTAAAATCGCATGTAATCCTTCAAAAAATTGTTGGTTGACAATATCAAGATTTGAATGAACTATAGATTACAAATTGCTTCAGTGAGTTCATCTCCAACAAACCTAATAGTCAGGTAGCTCTTGAACGGAAAAAAAAATGAAAATTGTTGCCACTAAAATAGTTTTTTTAAGGAGATTCCTCACACATACATCAAATAAAAGTAGATGCAGTAAAGAAAGTATTTTAGATTTTGCATGACATGAGTATCCTCAGAATTTGAATATGATTGGAAGCAGTAACTTGCTTAAGAATCAAGTTTTTACAGCATGACTACTTACATTAGCAATAAAGTAGACAATCAAGAGTTATTTCAACTTAAATAGAAGCCATCCAAAACTAGTTCCAACCTTATTAACAAGGAACTCGCTGCGAGACTATTAATTACAGAAGATATGGATGTTACCCAAATTGCATACATGATAAAGTCAAGACAGAGGCAAACAAGTTACAAGAGCACACCAATACAGACATGAGGTCCAACCATGTTGTGTTCATTAAAACTGTGAGAGTATAGTGATCAAACCATAGAAAAAGCCAAAAGCAATAAGTGATTTCTACAATTTTAATTAAGCTAATTCCAGGCTTTTAAGTCTTTCTCCCCTTATTTAAAAAAAAAAAGACTTTTTTCCTATGAACAGAAATTAGATGATAAGATTTAAGTTCTATTGGACATAGTAGGATAACCTTATTGCAATCCTCAATAGAAGCATTAAAATATATATATATATATATATATATATTTAGATAGAAAAAAGTATGGCTTTGCCACAAACCCTACCCATCATATGATATAATGAATTGAATGCCTCCACCAACATAAAATAACTCCGCATTAAGTGGCCATTTTTATGCGCAAGAAACATAATTTTGGTGTTTCAGTGTGAACAAGTTTTGAGGCTCTAAAGATCACCAGTTCTGAACCTTTTTTTATCCAAAAGCTATAGATGATGATAAGGATGAACAAACAAGAATCAGAGTCCAATTTTCAGATTTCCAAATAATATAAAGGACAAACTCATACATGGATTCAAAAGCAGTTCAACCAAAAAGACAGTACTTACAGAATAGGAGGTGCTTTCAGAAAAGCACGAGCCAGAGCCACATGCTGCTGCTCACCACATCTTAACTGGATAGTAAATGTTGCTCTACTATTAGTGCTAGAAACATACAAATAAAACTTAGCAGATTATGATACACTTACGCACTGGATTTAACCATCTTTAAATACCATCTTATTGAGCTTACCACAGTAGAATATCTGTCAGGGAACTTCATTATAGTGTCATGGATAGCAGCATCATAGACCTGAATGCCAGAGGGTTGGACTAAATGTTGTGAAAAACAGCCAACACTCTATAGTTTTTACTCTATAAATTAAAGGCAAATACACTCTATAGTTTTTACTCTATAAATTAAAGGCAAATGGCATACTTCCTCTTCAGTTGCTGAAAGTCGACCATAATGAATGTTGTGAAAAATGGTGCCATTGAAAAGGACCTATGATTGAGCAGAGTATATTAGCTCATTGACAATACAGATTAAAACATACCAGAAGGAAAAAATCATTTTTATTTTGCAAAATAAATAGTTAAATAGCATAGTTGAACTTACTGTATCTTGTGGTACAACACCAATGGATTTCCTCAAACTATCTTGTGTCACATCTCGTATATCTTGACCATCAATTCTTATGCAATTCTTAGTCACACAATAACTGGAAATTGTACACAATAATTCTTATCTGTCAAAATCAAATGCAATTCCTAGTCCTATAATAACTGGACAATGTACACAATTAACTTCGTCGGCGACAAATTCAGTCAACATGATCTAGGGAAGGACCAGAAAAATCCAAGTATTGGCTCTTACACTTCTGAGTTCAGTATCGAAGAACAGGAAGAGCAATCGAAGAATAGTTGACTTGCCTGCAAGCACGAACCAAAAAGCAATATAAATGCTGCAAAACATCTAATTGAAAACACATCATCTAACTGAAAACACATTACCTAATATAACTGTGAGAAAGCATTTACTATAAACAAATACAACTAGATTCCCCCATATTGAGCATATGACAAAATCTCATACAATGTAACTGAAAGACTTTCTTTATTCTACTTATAATTACAGGAAACAGCGCAAAGAGGCAGGTTATTTGTACATCTGCTACTGTCCATGTCACTGCTGGCATTAACTAGTGTTATTGTAAATTTGTTTCACTAACTAGCAAACCGAAGTATAAATATTTTGAACATCAACAAATCACTATCAAAAGGTTTTTGTAGATGATGTTAGCTCATTGCAGCTATCATGACTCAAAAAGCAAAATTATGTGAGTAAATCAGATGAGACAAATTTTTGCTATAAAGAATCCTTGTGGAAGAAAAAAAAAAGATAAAATTTCAGAATATTACTAGTACTAAAGAGAGCTTGGGCAGTCAGAAGTCTTACCACTGCCACTTGTCCCAACAATGGCCACTCTTCCCAGCTTGTACAACAAAAGATACACCATCAAGAATCTTTGTCTGCCAGGTAACTGTTTCAAGCATAGCAAATATCAAACCCAGTAACAATATTAACGATGCATTCAAATTGCACATTGATCAATAACATGACTTGGGCACGTTCAGTCTATTCCAGCTATGCCACAGTAAAGTCAACAAGGAACCTTATACACACTTATGATTTAAACCCATTTCAACTTTTAAACTTCATACAGGTGTTGAACAAATATGATGCTCACACCACCAAGGAGAGGAAAACAAATGTAAAGTAGACAGAAGAACTGACTGAATAATTTTTAAAATTTGTTAAGGTGAGGACGACTCAATCCAGGCAATTTTTTTTAAATGAAATCCAGGCAATATTAAACAACATAAAACTTGCAATGCAACAGTTTTAATAACTTCTACAAAATTTTGACAGGGCGGTGGAATTGATGTTGAAAATTCAACTTATTTGTGGCAATGCAAAAACTAACGGAGCAATCTGAATGGCCAAAAAAATGTTACCTAAAGTGCACATTGTCAAACTGGATGCTACCCCCACTTAATTTTAGAGGCTTTGCATCATCTTTATCTGTATTCACAGCCCTCTCCTGGATAAATCATCAATAGAGTAATCATGACAGGCACAGAAGTACAGAACATTAGATTACTAGCATATTAGTATAAATTTTAACAAACTTATTATGAAAGATGCATCTATCTTTTTTTTTTTTATTTGGTGTGCCAATGTCTCATGCTGACTATGCCTTGAGGAGGAAAAAAAAAGAACCAGAGGAAGCAAATAAATGGGTTTATAAAAAGTAACTTTGCTTTCCAAACAAAAGAATAGAGAGATAACAGAAGAGGACCATAGAATTGTGAAGACAGAAAGGTAATTTCAAAAACCAGTAATGAAACTTGAAAAATTACCTCAAGCAATTGGAACATAGCCTTCATGTCAACAAGACTCTGAATGGTTTCTCGATAAACACTGCCAAGAAAATTGAGTGGAAGAGAAAGCTGGAAGAGTAGTCCATTTACCATAACCTGCATTCATAATTTGAGTAAGGTTTCTATTTGTCATTGGGTATCCTTGAAAACATCAAGCTTAGCAAACGAGACTTCAAAAAATTTACCAAATCACCAACTGTCATTTGACCATTCATAATTCCATGTGAACACAACACCATAGCTGTTGATAAAGCAGTACTAAATATCAAATTTTGCCCAAAGTTCAGAAAAGCAAGACTCCGTTGCGTCTTTAAAGCTGCATCTTCATATCCTGAATCAAACAAAACATGAGGCAAATAGTCCACAAGTTTAAAAAAATAATGATCAAAAGCAATATTGAAGCAAAATAATATGGCCATGACAACAGAATCCATCCACCACCTATCTGCCGCAATGCAATAAAATATTCCTTTAAAGGGGAGTTGTAGAGAACTCAGAGGGGAGTTAAAGGAATCTTTTATTGCAATGCAGCAGATAGGTGGTGGACGGATTCTATTGTCATAGCCATATTATTAAACTCAAAGTTAAGTTATTGGAAACAACTCCCCTATGAGTTTAATCATCTACAATTAACTTCCATCATTTTCAGATTGACATGTTACATAATAGTATTACTGCAAAAGTTTAACTCCAAAGGAAGTAAACAAAGAATGACTTTAGAGCATGAAATACTTACACTTTAAGAACCCGTCGTATTTGTCAGTTTCATAAGCTTCATTGTTGAAATGTTTAACAGTCTGGATAAATGGGCAGAGAAAAGGTAAATCATTGGATAACTAAAGCTTTTCGGAGATGAAAGTAATTGAATATAAGGCTATACGATGTCACCAACAGACAAAAAAAAAATAGCTATATAAGATAAACATGGATATCAAATAACTGACCAGCAGTACAGATGTTCACAAACCTCACCTCATAATTGATGAGAGAATCAACTGCCCTTGAACTAGCATCATTATCAGCTTTATTCATGGCTTTCCTAAACTTGGTCCTCCAATGGAAAGAACATTGAAAATTTCATAAAAAAAAAAATCATCAACATGCAAAACTTAAGTAAAAGAACCCCATCCCAGTCTTCAAAGGGATAACATATAAAAAGCTTTGAGACCATACAATTTTTACATGGCATATGGTATATAAATAGTGAGTAGGTCATACTTTCAGCATTCATGGTTGAAAAGGTTATAAGCTGAAAGGGACAAATAAACGATTCTATATATTAATTATGACGATGATAATAAACTTTTGAAATAAGTTACAATACCTGTGTCACGGACAATGTGAAAGCAACATATGCAGCAACTGAAAGAGAAGTGATCCATACAAAAGGGGCTCCAAATTTATATGCAAGTATACACGAAACCATAGATATCTGGAAGTAGCATGTTAAAAATCTGTCAAAGATGTCTCCAATAAGGAAGCAATAGCGTTGAAAGATGCATAAAACTAGAAATTGGTTATGATGAAAAAATATAGCATCCATGTCTCGGACTAGCATGCAATGTCTTCAATGATTTGCAGAATTCAATGATCAGCAGAATGCATGAAACAAATCAACTATATTGAATATCCTCAGTATCTCAATATAGTCAAAGGCACAGCCATACCTCTAAAATGGTTGGTACAACATTGAAAACCATAGATGAGAGTATGAAATTTATCGCACGGCTACCACGATCGAAAATTCTATTTAATGCTCCAGTTTCTTGACTGAAACGAAAAAGGACCCAAATACAAGGAAACATCAGCAAGTCTATCTTTGAAATCAGAATATTTCAATATAAGGAATGCTTGTTAGGAGATGGTGCTCATTTGAGGAAGAAAATACCTAAGATGATACCGGAGGTCAAGTTCTTGTAAATGTGAAAACACCTGCACTTTTATAAATACAATTACAATAAAAAAAAGATATATCACATAAATCAACGCAAGGAAACAAAAAAATGAGAAGGGAAATATCCAGGGAGTAAACTATGCTCAGAACATTACCTTTCTAGAAACCATTCGGATAGTTCGTAGAGACACCTTAGAAAACACGGCAGTCCTCAATTCTGCCACAAACAATACAAGAAGGTTGCATTTGCATTTAATAAAATGAAATGAGTGAATTACAAACATGAGTTAGTTTGGTGGAACGCATCATGCAATGCTCAATTTAATAAAAAATTTGCATGAAATCCATAGGCGATCATATCATTATCCTTTACCGCAGAATAAAATAAACCAAAAGCACATTTTGCATCGAACTTTGATTCAAATAAAACTTTGAACGTATTCTACACTTTATACTGATTTGGTACCAAAAACAATTTAAAAGACACAAACTTGATC